>SNQJ01S0141183.1:0-24757 GCA_010110895.2 Picea sitchensis
GCTTAGCCTGAATTTTGTTAAAAAATGGGTTTTTAACATTATAATATGGATTTTTTAATGATTTATTCAGCTGATATTGGAGATTTTGTCTCTTTTGGGGGGATATTGGGCCCTTTTAGAGGCAATATATTAGGGGGGAGTTGGGATATGGTTACCTACTTCAGATCTATATAAACCAGGCCTTCTTGAGGCCATGAGAGGTGATTCAGAGAAGGCTTATGCTGAATATTTTCCAAGCCAAAGACATTTTTATGTAGGGAAGTTGTTAAGGAGCGCACCTTTGTGGGCCATTTTTGGGAGCTTTGGTCATCTAATTTGAGTGTCGTTTTTTCTATTGGGTTCTAGAGATCTGGTAGAATAAGACCAAATCAGTTTTTTAACCTTTTGGAACTGCTATGATGTACTTAATGAGCTTTGAACAGAAATAAGAAAGCCTCACCCACTAAGACAAAGGCCTGGAGATGTAGGCGAGATTGTTGAACTCTGTTATCACATTGGTTTCATGGTTTTTTGTTGTTTTATGCTTCATTTCAATTTTGTACCTCCTCCTTCACCTCCTTCTTATCCTTCTTCTTCAAGTTCAAGTTCTAAACCCAATGCAAAGAAAAGTGTTCATAAAAATAAGAATGAAATGCCTTTGTTAAAACTTGATGCTAAATTTGAATTACCCATGTATGATGGTGAATTTAATGCAGAGAGACTTGACAATTGGGTCAGACAGATGGAGGTCTATTGTAGTTTGCAATGTATCAAGGATGAGGCCACACAAATCAAGTTGGCATAATTGAGACTTGCAGGTACAACTCTCATCTAGTGGCAAAGCAATTTGCAAAATGGAACACAACAAGTGGGTAATGTGTTTCCATCATGGAAAAGTTACATTTCTACACTTAGAAAACAATTCTATACTTTGGGTTATAAATAAAAATCATTAATTGAATGGAAATCTTTCAACCTAAGAAAAGGACAAACAATGCAAGAATACACAGATGGATTTTGTAAAATGGCATTGATGTTAGATATTCTTTTACATACCCAAAAAACTCTTATGAAGTATATAGGAGGTTTACTTGCACATATTCGAAATACTATATTCATGTTTGGACCAACTAATCTTGATGAGGTTTTTGTTCAAGTGACATACATTGAAGCAGGGAAAACAAGTGTTGGTGTATAAGGGGAATCGTCTTCAAGGAAAGAGGAAAAGAGGAAATGGCATGGCATGAAGTCAAATGTAGTGACGAGAAAGGAAGAGAATCCCTCTTGCAAGCATTTCAAGAAAGAGGGGCATGAAGAGGACCATTGATGGAAATTGCATCCCGAGAAGAGGCTAAAGTGGTTCAAGGAAAAGAAAGGGAGGCAAACAGTTGCAGTGAAAACATGACCCACAAACTGGGGATCAGATTCAGGTGATGAATCTAAAAATTGGTGAAGGAATTGATTATAGAAGTAACTTGTTTCACATAAGGCCCATCATGCAACACACTAAGGTTGATACATTAATCGTTATTGGATCTCAATATAACTTAATTTCTGAGGAATTGGTTAAGCAGTTGGGATTAAAAACACATATACATCATAAGCCTTACACACTTAAATGGATAAGAAACAATCATCAAATGCACATAACTAATAAGTGCACATTGCAGATTATATTTCATCTAAGTATGTGGACAAGGTAACATGTGATGTAGTGCCATTAAGTGAATGTGGAATGGTCTTAGGGAGTCGATACTTATATGATCGTAAAGAAATATTCTACAGGACAAAGAATCAATATCAATTAACCAAAGAAGATCAAGATTATGTAGTTCATGCTCACCATTTAAAGGTAAATAAAACTCTTCAAACTATGTAACAATTAAAGAAGGTAGGTCAAGAAAGTAAAAAACCTATAATTGTTTCAAATAAAGTAATAGATATTAAGATAGAACAGGAGATGATTTTGGAATGGAAAATCAATCACAGTTTTCTTCAAGATAAGCTTATGTCATGCAAATATTGCAAACATATCAGATTGTTTGCAGTCGTATTTTTTATGCTATCATTTGTAATGTTTTCTACATGGATTATAGTGGTTTCAGTAAGATGTGATAGGGTTCAAATGGATAACAATATGTTGTCAATTATCATGATTGTGTTATAGTTGATCTTGATGAGACAGGTGCACAGGAAAGAGTTCAAAGACAGAGAACAAGTCAGGTGGCCTATCTCAAGCTTGTTGATGGTCAGTAACCTTTTGGGGACCAAAACGCCCTTAGTGGGGAGGTGTGATCCATAATTGGATTTGGGATCTTGATGGGGCTTAGAAAGGCCTAAAAATAAAATTTCTCATAATGGCTTCAAAACAGACATGCATGTAGGCCTCATTGATACGAACCCAACACAATTTGTACGGGCTCGAACGAACGTCATATTCTCAATTTATGGAGATCTATTCATTTTTCAAAATAGGAAAAAAAATGATTACTGTACAGTTCCTACAGTCCGTACAGTTCCATGTGGCAGCTAACTATATGTGTCATACAGTCATACAACTGATGTGGCATGCATAATCAGTGCTAACATAGCAGATTCTGGAGGTGACACATGGTAGGGTGATTAGGTGTACGAATGCTTACGTGGAAACGACAGGTGGACCAATCTGGGGGTGACATTTGTCACCACTGCAAGGGTGACACATGGAACAACCATACAAATTACATGGTAGGTACGACATGTGGAAAACACGCTAATAGGGCAGATGATGTGATCCAGGAGCATCTCAAGCGAGCCAGCGCGGAGGCATCTGACAACTGAACAAGCCCATCGCAAATTTTGAAATTCCCTTGAAGTTAATGCGCCAACCTTAAATGAGACAATTAAATGAAGGCGCACTTGTAAAATGTAAACAGAACTTGAGCAATCCGCTCTCGTCCTTAGTAGACAGAAAGGCAATTATGGTAATAAATGAAGGTAGATAGAATTGAATGTGTATATTAGACAGTTTTAGAAAGAAAGAGGGAAACGGGATATAGAAACCCTCACTTGTATTATTGTAACATAGAGAGAAAGATCATAGAGGAGAAGCAGAGAGTTGTAGTGAGAATTCCATGTATACAAGTTCTGGATTAATACAAAGAAGGTTTTGATTCAAACTCATGGTGTTCAAACATTCTCTATGTATGCATCTTTGAATGTTTTACTCTTTTTGTCATGCAATTTCTTTTATGCTATGTATGAATGATTTCTTGTTGAATGTCTGAAATTTGAGAGAGGAAGAGTAAGGGGAATGAGTTTCAATTGTTTTTATGTCTAAGTGAGATTTCCTGCAAGGAGTGCAGTAGAAGCTATCTCCAAGGAGTGTGTTGACAAGAATTCAGAGTTGTGTCTCTGAAGACTGAGATAGTTTATCTTTTGTTCGCATTCACACAGAAGTGTTGTTAGACGCTAGAGCCGTGCAAGGGGTGCGCAGGCAGAGTAAAGTCTCAGAATTGTGAACCTAAGTGGAATATTGGAAGACTGTTGCTACAGGTGTGCGCAGAGTCGAAGAGAAGTTCAACACTTGAAGTGTTTGAAAGTCTGCCGCAAGGAGTGCGAGCAAGAGGTTTTCTGAAGGATGGGAAGCTGGGGAAAATCTCATAAGGATTTTGAACCTTCGAAAGAAGTTGAATATAGGAAAGAGGACAAATACCTTAAAAGTTTGAAGGTAGGCATAGTGATGTCGATCACAGGAGGGTACGTCTCAATGAAAGAACGGACGGTCGAAATTCTCCGTTGAGAATTCGCGAAGTCCCATGAGTCGTCAGATCTCGCAGATGAGCAGGGGAGTTACAAAAGGTATTCCTGAAGGGTTCTAAGTTCAGGAGGGATGGAACCATCGATCTAAGACAACAGGAGCTGTGGCATCACTCGCGAAATCCCCTATCAGGATTTCATGAGAGGAAGAGTCGAAGATTTGGTATCAAGGTTCGTGAAGCCACGAAAGGTGATGAAGCGTGTGCGTGGGCAATAGAGTCTGTAAGGTGGATAGGTGGCACATTATCATCACGGAGGTCAATGTCCATTGACCATTTCGGAGTTTCATGGAGCGAAGTCCCAAATTCTCTGCGTCACGATTCGCGATATTGCGAAGTCCGAAGTCCCAACGAAGTAAAGGGCTGTTGAAAGGTCAACCTTGCGAGCACATCGGAATTTCGGTATATCGGGTTTTGACAGTCGAGGAGATGAGTCACTCGACATTGCGACTGCCAAAAACATGATCCGGAGAAATCCAAATCAGAGAGAGAAAGGGTCAGCGTTGACTAGGTTTCAAGTTTCGGAAAACAGAGAGAGACAAGGTGCTAGACCATTGGATTCGCGAAAGTGCGAAGCGCGATCTCCCGAAGTACAAGGGGGATTTCTTGAAGCTGCTTGTGGGTGCAGATTTCCCGAAAGGGAAATAGAAGAATTGTTTTAGAGTTCTTTGAGCCGAAAGGAGAGGAGAAATATCCTGTGGACGTGGACCTTCCGACCTGCGGGTTGAGGAGGGCTGCGTCAGGGTTGGTATCAGAGCACAGAAAGGATTCTTCGCTTTCTATAGTAGAGAAAAGGAGAATTCACCATGCCACCAAGAAGGAGAGATAGACAATCACCCATTCCACAAGAGGAGAGGGAAATGCAAAGAAGAAGGGGAAGACATATGACTGATCCAGCTATGGAGAGAGATATGCGTGATCTACGAGCCAGACTCGAAGACATGGAAACAACACAGAGGCGTACAGTCAATGATGGGGATCTTAGTGATTTCAAAAGTGAAATTGAGGCCGGACATGAAGAAGAATAAGTTGCAGCCAAGGATGCCGCAAACGAACGTTTGATTAGGGCTATTGCAAGAATGGGTGCAAGAGAGAAAATGGAAATTCTAGTTTATGAGGGAAACTTGGATGCAGAAGAGCTTCTAGACTAGATTAGACCTCTGGACACATATTTTGACTATGAAGATGTCGAAGAGGACAAGAAGGTCAAGCATGTTGTTACGAGATTGAAAGGACATGCAACATTGTGGTGGGATGAACTACAAGCTGACAGACGCTGCAAAAGAAAGAAAAAGATCAAAAGCTGGGATAGGATGATTGCAAAAATGAAGGAAAAATTCATCCCCAGAGATTACCAGATCACTCTGTTCAGGAGGATGTAGAACTTGAGACAGAAGCTGATGACAGTGAAGGAATACACTGAAGAATTCTATAGGCTGAACATCAGGGCAGGTCATCAGGAAAGTGATGATGAAAAGGTTTCCAGATACATGAATGGCCTGAGATACAATATCTAGGATGAGCATGAGCATGTTGACCATCCAAACGGTGGAAGATTCTTATCAATTGGCTCTGAAAGCTGAAGAGAAGCTGAGCCGAAAGAAGGGTCAAAGACGTCGAGGCAGAAGTCAGCCCAGAGGCAAATCAGTTGCCCAGGATAGAAACCAGAAGCCTGAGGAGGAGTGGAAGAAACCTTAGACTCGAACTGAGAGAGGTGGAACCTCACAGTGAGGGAAATATGTTGAATAGAGAGGGAAACATACTGAACAGAGAGGAGATTATGCTGATAATAATATGATTCCTTGTACTAGAGGTAGAGGAAGAAGAAGAGGTGGAGTAATAGCATGCTTCACATGTGGAAATAATGGGCACAAGTCTTATGAGTGTCCAGACAAAAAGAAAGAAGGAGGAGAAGCTCACATTGTCGAAGCACAGAGGCAGGATGTTGAGGCAGAATATGCTGAAGGCGGAAGATCGATGATGATGCAAAAAGCCCTTTTGACACCAGAGAAGGAGGTGGAGAGTTCAGTTCAAAGGGACAGGCTTTTCCGGACTGCTTGCAAAAACAAGGATAGGGTATGCAAGGTCATTGTAGATAGTGGAAGTACTGATAATCTCTTTTCAACTGAGATGGTAGAAAAGTTGGAGCTGGAGACGATTGAGCATCCAAGCCCATACAAAGTTTCTTGGTTACAAAAATGATATCAGGTAACTGTCACTAAAGAGTGTTTAGTTGAATTCAAGATAGGAGGATATAATGATAAGATCTTTTGTGATGTCATTCCTATGGATGTTTGTCATCTATTACTGGGTAGACCATGGCAATATGACAAGAATGTGATTCATGATGGGAGAATGAACACATACACCTTAGAGAAGAATGGGAGAACTCACATGTTTCTTCCAATCAAGGATAAGGAAGTGAAGCCTGAAGTAAGTAACACTGTACTTCTCATGAGTGGGAAGGAAATTCTTACAGAGGTAAAGAATAAAGAAGAGCCACAATTCATTGTGTTCAGGAAACCGAAGATTGTTTTGACCAGCACAAGAGTAGATGATTTACCAGAAGAGATTCAGAAATTGTTGGAAGAGTTCATTGATATAGTAGTGGACAAATTACCTCATTCGTTGCCACTGATCAGGAGTGTGAGTCATCATATTGATCTCATACCAGGGGCCAGTTTACCAAACAAAGCCACATATAGATTGACGCTGCAAGAGAATGAAGAGGTCAGAAGACAAGTCCAAGATTTGATGGACAAGGGGTTGGTCAGAGAAAGCTTGAGTCCATGTGTTGTTCCATCGGTACTTAGTCTGAAGAAAGAGGGAGGCTGGAGGATGTGTACTGAATTGAGGGCGATCAACAAGATAACCATCAGGTACAAATTCCCATTACCGAGGATGGATGATCTGATGGATTGCTTGAGTGGAGAAAAATTATTTTCAAAGATTGATTTGAAAAGCAGTTATCATCAAATCCGCATGAGGGAAGGTGATGAATGGAAGACAGTATTCAAAACTAATGAGGGATTGTATGAATGGCTTGTTATGTCATTTGGCTTAACAAATGCGCCAAGTACCTTCAGGAGGTTGATGAATGAAATCCTGAAGGAGTTCATCGAAAAATTTGTTATCGTATATCCTGATAATATATTGATTTTCAGCAGAATGGAGGCTGAACATCTGAAGCATTTAGCTACNGAGGCTACAATATGAGAAGTTGTTGATAAATATGAAAAATTCCTCATTCATAAAGACAGAGCTCATTTATCTGGGATTTGTTATATCTACAGACAAGTTGAGGACGGATCCAGATAAGGTGGAAGTGATCAAGAATTGGCCATCGCCAAAGAATATCTTTGAGGTGAGAAGTTTTCATGGATTAGCTAGTTTCTACCAAAAATTCATCAGGAATTTCAGTGGAATTAGTGTAGCGATGATGGACATAGTGAATAAAAGACATAAATCTTTTCACTAGACGAAAGAGGGTGAAAAGAGTTTCAGATTCTTGAAACGAAAGATCACGGAACAACCAATTCTAGTGTTGTCAGATTTCCAAAAGACATTTCAAGTGAAATGCGATGCAAGTGGATTTGCAATAGGGGCGGTCTTGAGTCAAGAAGACAAGTCGATAGAATATTTCATTGAGAAGTTGAATGAAGCAAAGGTGAAGTACTCCACATATGATAAGGAATTTTATGCCATCATTCAAGCATTGAAGAAGTGGAGGCATTACTTAATTCCCAAGGAGTTTATTTTATACAGTGATAACCATGCATTACAGTTTGTGACTCAACAGGAAAAGTTGAATCAGAGGCATGTTAAGTGGGTTGAATACATGCAAAATTTTACTTTTGTGATTAAACATATTTCTAGTATTGCTAACAAAGTTGATGATGCTTTGAGCAGGAAATGTTTTCTATTGCAGGAGTTCAGAGTCAAAACATTAGGTTTTGATGATCTCAGGAACATGTACGCAAATGATCGAGGTTTTAAGGAAGCGTATGAAGCAACTGCGAATCCAGTTCTCAGAGATAAAAGCTAGTGGGCAGAATACATGATCCAGGAAGGATTGTTGTTTAAGGGCAATCAACTTTGTATTCCAAAATGCTCCATGAGGGAGAGTCTGTTGAAGGAGAAACACACTGGAGGATTGGTGGGACACTTCGATCATGAAAACACGTTTGCAAAGTTGAATGAGTCATACTTTTGGCCGGGGATGAGAGCAGAAGTTAAAATATTTGTGGAAAGATGCAGGATTTGTCAGCATTCAAAAGGAAGGAGGCAGAATGCAGGGTTTTATCAACCATTTCCAGTACCTGAGAAGTCGTGGGATGAAATCAGCATGGATTTTATATTGGGGTTGCCAAGAACATAAAGAGGGCTCGACTCAATCTTTGTGGTAGTGGATAGATTTTCCAAAATGGCACACTTTATCCCATGTCAGAAAACCAGTGACAAAACACACATTGCGAACCTGTTTTTCAAAGAAGCCATTCGACTTCACGGCTTACCAAAGAGCATAGTTTCGGATAGAGATACGAAGTTTGTAGGACACTTCTAGAGGACATTATGGAAGAAGTTGGGAACTATCTTATCATTTAGTTCGGCTTATCATCCTCAAATGGAAGGACAAACTGAAGTAGTGAACAGAAGTCTGGGAGACTTGCTGAGGAGATTGGTAACAGAACACCATAGCCAGTGGGACAACATATTACGACAAGCATAATTTGATTATAATGATTCAGTAAATAGAACCACAGGGCAGAGTCCATTTCAGATTGTTTATGGCATGCAGCCGAGAGGGATTTTTGAGTTGAGGGATTCAGAACTTAATGGAACTAGGAGTGCAAGTGTAGAAGATTTCGCAGAGGCAATGAAAGAACTTCACAGCCAGGTGAAGGGTCGATTGCAGAATTCGAGTCAAGAGTATAAACATAGGGCAGATCAACATAGAAGATAACTTAAATTTGAAGTTGGTGACTTGATTCTGGCACATCTGAGAAAGAAAAGGTTCCTGAGAGGAACATATAACAAACTGAAGATGAAGAAAGTCGAACCATGCAAGGTATTGAAGAAATTTGGGGCGAATGCTTACGAGATTGAATTACCAGATGGGATCGAAATTTCTACGATATTCAATGTCTCATATTGTACCCATATAAACCTGAGGAAGCAGGGATAGAAAAAGAGCAGCCAGAGGTGCAGTGGCGAAAGCAAATGCCAGTTGCAGAAAAGTCGTAGATGGAGTGCATACTAGACAAAAGGGTGAGCAGAAAGACTAGGCGAAAGCAATATTTTGAGTATTTAGTCAAGTGGAAGGGCCTTGCAGTTGAAGATGCCAGCTGGGAGAATGAAGAAGATATCCAGAGGCATGGACAGACCGTGCGCAAGCCCATGGATAGGAGCCCATGAAAATTTTCAAACAAGGGAGTATGATGCAGGAGCATCTCAAGCGAGCTAGCGTGGAGGCATCAGACAGCTGGACAAGCCCAACGCAAATTTTGAAATTCCCTTGAAGTTAATGCACCAACCTTAAATGAGACAATTAAATGAACGCGCACTTGTAAAATGTAAACATACCTTGAGCGATCCGCTCTTGTCCTTAGTAGACAGAAAGGAAATTATGGTAATAAATAAAGGTAGATAGAATTGAATGTGTAGATTAGACAGTTTTGGAAAGAAGGAGGGAAATGGGATATAGACACCCTCACTTATATTATTGTAACATATAGAGAAAGAGCATAGAGAAGAAGCAGAGAGTTGTAGTGAGAATTCCATGTATAGAAGTTCTGGATTAATACAAAGAAGGTTTTGATTTAGACTCATGGTGTTCAAACATTCTCTGTGTATGCATCTTTGAATGTTTTACTCATTCTGTCATGCAATTGATTTTATTCTATTTATGAATGATTTCTTATTGAATGTCTGAAATCTGAGAGAGGAAGAGTAAGGGGAATGAGTTTCAATTGTTTTTCTATCTGAGTGAGATTTCCTGCAAGGAGTGCAGTAGAAGTTCTCTGGAAGGAGTGTGTCAACAAGAATTCAGAGTTGTGTCTCTAAAGGATGCGATAGTTTAGCTTTTGTTCTCATTCACACAAAAGTGTTATTAGATGTTGGAGCCGTGCAAGGGGTGCGCAGGCCAAGTAAAGTCTCAGAATTGTGAACCTGAGTGAAATATTGGAAGACTGTTGTTGCAGGTGTGCGCAGAGTTGAAGAGAAGTTCAACACTTAAAGTGTTTGAAAGTCTGCCGCAAGGAGTGCAAACAAGAGGTTTTCTGAAGGACAGGAAGACGGGGAAAAGCTCAGAAGGATTTTGAACCTTCGAAGGAATTTGAAGGAAGGAAAGAGGCCAAATACCTTAAAAGTTTGAAGGTAGGCGTAGCGATGTCGATCAGAGGAGGATAAATCTCAAGCAAAGAACGGATGGTCGGAATTCTCCGTTGAGAATTCACGAAGTCTCGTGAGCTGTTAGATCTCACAGACAAGCAGGGGAGTTACAACAAGTATTCCCAAAGGGTTCTAAGATTAGGAGGGACGGAACCGTCGATCCAAGTCAACAGGAGCAATGGGATCACTCGCGAAATCGCCTATCGGGATTTCGTGAGAGGAAGAGTTGAAGATTTGGTATCAAGGTTCGTGAAGCCGCGAAAGAGGATGAAATGCATGCGTGTGCCATAGAGTCGGCAAGGTGGACAGGTGGCACATTATCATCACGGAGTTCAAATTCCGTTGACCATTTCATAGTTTCATGGAGCAAAGTCCCAAATTCTCCGTGTCAGGATTCGCGATATTGCAAGGTCCAAAGTACCGACAAGGTAAAGGGGCGTTGAAAGGTTAACCTTGCGAGCACATCGACATTTCGGTATATCGGGTTTCGGGAGTCGAGGGGACGATTCACTCGACATCGCGACCGCCAAAATTGCGATAGGGAGAAATCCGAATCAAAGAGAGAAAGGGTCCGCGTTGATTGGGTTTTGGGTTTCGGAAAACAGAGAGAGACAGGGTGCTAGACCATTGGATTCACGAAAGTGCGAAGCGCAATCTCCCTAAGTACAAGGGGGATTTCTTGAAGTTGATTGTGGGTGAAGATTTCCTGAAAGGGAAATAGAAGAACCGTTTTAGAGTTCTTCGGGCCGAAAGGAGAGGAGAAAGATCTTGTGGATGTGGACCTTCCGACTTGTGGGTTGAGGAGGGCTACTTCATGATGTGGCAGCTTGGAAAATCCACTTTGGACACTTGGCATCCAGGTGGATGAGTGATGTGGTTCCACGTTGCACCCATGGATTGGTTCGATGGTTTATTGCAAAAGTTGTTTGGATTTTGTGGGTTTCAATCCCACGACCTCACCACAGAGCAGTGACTTGTCAGGTTTGGGTCTACCAACTTGCCCACCATTGGATCTTCTTAGATATATGACTTTATTAATATATATATTGTAATATATGGTATGATCGGGCGGTAAAGGGTTGGGGCCTATCCCCCAGTCCTCAATGGAAACAATACATGCCACCATATCTGACGTGACCATTGCCTAGCCAACAGTTAGCGCAATTTTTGGTGTATGTTTCAACTCGGCCCTCTATCCTATGGGAGTTTCCATGAGACCCGAATGTGAATCATTGAGGGAGCGGT
This sequence comes from Picea sitchensis, assembly GCA_010110895.2. Classification (NCBI taxonomy): domain Eukaryota; kingdom Viridiplantae; phylum Streptophyta; class Pinopsida; order Pinales; family Pinaceae; genus Picea; species Picea sitchensis. The sequence goes on from SNQJ01S0141183.1 coordinate 11,412, forward strand.
ATTGTGGGCAAAGCTCCTAATACCTACATAAGGCATGGTTTTGTTTACACCATGTGACTAAAAGGTAAGACCAAAATGTCGGGTGCCTAGTCCGGGACTCGGTCCCATGTAATGTTGATAGGTGACAAGATTTTGTGGGGTAAGGGCCAGCGCGCAGCCCCTAGAGGGTTGGCGCTTTGCCATATGGCCTCATGTGATTGTGAAAAGGGGGTGCGCGCCCACACCAGAGGGGATTAGCCAAAAGTTTGTTAAAAAATGGGTTTTTAACATTATAATATGGAATTTTTAATGATTTCTTTAGCTGATATTGGAGATTTTGGCCCTTTTGGGGCTATGTTGGGCCCTTTTGAGGCCAGATCTTGGGGGCAAGTTGGGAGATGGTTACCAAATTCATATCTATATAAATCAACCCTTCTTAAGGCCATGAGAGAGGATTCAAAGCAGATTTATGCTGAATATTTTCCAAGCCAAAGCCATTTTTATGCAGGGAATTTGTTGAGGAGTGCACCTTTGAGGGCCATTTCTGGGAGCTCTGGTCATCCTATTTGAGTGTTGTTTCTTCTGTTGGGTTCTAGCGATATGGTAGAAAAAGACTAGATCAATTTTGTAACCTTTTTGCACTGTTGTGATGTAATTATTGAGCTTTGAACATAAATAAGAAAGCCTCACCCACTGAGACAAAGGCCTAGAGACGTAGGCGAGATTTATGAACTCCAATATCACATTAGTGTTATGGTTTGTTTTTGTTTTATGCTTCATTTCAGTTCTGTACATTTTTATATGGATGTTACATTTCTTCTATACTTCTTCTCTTTCTTTAATCTTCTTAATTGGTTAATCAACACATGCATTAATAACTCAACCATAGTCGTGTAAAATATTTTTTCAGATTAGTTGGAGATGGATTCAAACTAGAGCTCCATAAGCGAGGGATTCAAAATGAACAATGGATAGGTGTAAATATAATGAAAAATGGCATCATCGCGTGGTCAATCCTGGGTTTTGAAAGGGGACATGGCCATCAGTTGGTAAAAGAGGCCATTCATTGGTTTGGAAAGGAAATAGAGTAACCTCGGTGGTTCTCGTTGTGTGGGGGTGGGAATAACAACCCTGGTACCTAGACAAACAAATAAAAAATTGGAAAGATATCAAAGTCATTCGTATAAGAAAAAGTGTTCCAAGATTGGTATCACGAGCGCTTGGTCACAGGTGGTTCGAGGCCTGCATTTAAAACCCTGTACATTAAAGATAGGTTGAATATGGTGTTACGTGAGAAGGATAATGCTTACGTGTCATCTGACAAGGGTAAACAAGGGGAATATTTAATCTCTAGCATGTCTAATGGTCAAGACCCGATTGGCATGGAGGAAGGTAGTGTGAATCCGACTAATATTGCATGGAAGAAGCCATATTATGGATTAAGTGCAATGGCTCAATCAAAGGGAGAAATATGCTTAGGCCGACTAGAAGGGAGGTTGGACAACAAAGGAGGTAGGGGGATAGGTGACATGGCAAGTAGGAGGTTGGAAAATAAAGGAGGGAGGGGGATAGGTGACGTGGCAAGTACTATTGGATGACAAGTTTTGAGTGGTTCAGAGGTTTCAGGAAATATCTATGCTTATATATGTTTTGGACATAATTATATTTTATTTACTATTAAAATTACTATGTTAATCATATAAAAACAATATGTCTTGGCCATAATTATATTTTATTTACTATTAAAATTACTATTATAATCGTATAAAAATAAAATAATGTTGATCATATAAAAACAAAAGATGATAGCCTGAGAGTATCTCCTAAAACTGTTTTTTCCTAGCTAGTTGATCCTTCCTTGAATGTAAAAAAATAGATTAACATTGATTAGACATTTACATCTCAAAATTTAGTTAGTAGTGCACCAACAAATTGATCGTTTCCATATATTTTAGAGGTGTATAGAGTAAGAATTAATACCAACATGTAAAATAACAGCGAATAACATTGATTTATACAACGATTGTAGAAATTGTTTCATTAAAGGCTTGGAAAATAAAATGGAAAATTTAACTTGATGTCGACATGGAAAACCCAATGCCAATACAGGAAATACCGTGGGCTTATAGGAAAAAAATGTGGGCATATAAGAAAATGGATATGTAGAAACAAGAAAGAATGTGGAAACGACCGGTGAACGTTGATACTACATAGGCGATGGTAGTGGGTTGGCAATTGAGATGAGATTGCAAGGGATGTGGCACTAGCAAAAGCTTTGTTGGAGCACCCATAGATTGGAGTGGCGGGCGGTGGGACACTGGAGTGGCATGAGCTTTGATCCATAAACCTATATCTACTTGAAGATTGGATATTGGATAGATAAGATTGAAAGAGGACAACACGATAGAATCGATTTTGTGTCTTTAATGTTCCACGTTACATTCATTTTCCAATTTAAAAATGGTGTTGTCTATGTGTGGCACTTTTCGCTGAAATCCCCCAATATAAATTTGGGTGAATGATATTTTTTTTAATTTAAATTGGATTTCAGAGTGCATAAAAGGAATCAACATGCTAAAAAAATCCTACAACACTCGGTTTTACAGATTTAATCATCCAAATCTAGAGATCCAACAATGTCTCATTGGATTTGGACCAAAATTAAATGGAAAATATCCCCAGAAAAAAAAACAAAAAAACAAAGAAAAACTAACACAAAAACATAATAAAGGTGGTTGATATAGGCATATAATTATCATAAGTTTTGATAAGATTTATCTCTACCACTTTTAAAACATTTATTAAATAAATTATTTAATTAAAAAATGAAAGATGCAGGGGAGTGGTTCAGAATACAATGAACATCCACTACACGAGCTTCAACATTGTGTAACAACACCTGTAAGCTACAACCATGTGTTTCAACAGTGTAAAATGGCTTTACAACAAAACATAGTTATAACAGAAATAAGGGAATTATAACAACTGATTAAAAACACATGTTACATGAGCAAAATAATTTCACTGAATCCTTTTATAAGGATTTAACTGAAGTTTTCAAACAAAAAACAAAGTATGCATTCTACAAAAAAAAATAAAAATTACAATGTAATGAATCTAAACATCATCATGAGTTTACAAAATTAGATACAAATAGAAACAATGTGTAAAATTCCATGATAACACTCTCAAAAACTCTTTGTCTATTTTTCTTTGTATATCTGTGCATCCTAAAATCTGAATTACATGGATGTATATATACTGATTTAATAAGTCGGTTAGATTTCCCCTTCGTTGTAGATAAGTCGAATTTGGATTTTCTTGAACATTAATGGTTCATTTCCCCTTTGAAATTCGATCAGCCAAAAATCAAATAGTGTAGCGGTGATAACTCTTTGATTATTAAATGGATAAGGTGGTTAAGGCGATGGAAATTAATTTATGGACGGTGGTAACTTTTCAAAATTATATCGGTTGAGATAAGCCATCTTTTGGGATGTGAAATGATTAATCTCTAACATTCCCCCCCTTAATCATTCCACCCAAAAACAAAACTATGCAATATTACAGTTCACAAACCCCAATGTTCTTTTTGTGAATTTCAAATAATTCCTTTGCTAGGGATTTGTAAACATGTTTGCACATTGATCTTCAATTTTGCAAAAACCTACAAAAATTTAATCATTTTTTATCAACTCTCGAACAAAATCATATTTTGTATCAATATGCTTAGTTTTCTTGTGGAAAACATGATTTCGTGACAGAGCAATCATTGATTTATTGACACAGAAAATATGAGTTGGTTCTTTCTGTTCATGCAATATCTCAGTGACAATCCTTCTCATCCACACAGTCTGACATGCAATTTTTTTTGCTACAATATACTCTGCCTCAGAAGATGATAAAGTCACAATGGATTTCTTCTTTGAATCCCAAGCTGCAACTCATCATCGAAATTTGAAAATATATCCTGATGTGCTCTTTCTATCATCTACACTACCTCCAAAATTGCTATCAATATATCCAATCAGCTTAAAATCTGAATCTGATGTGTATAAAATGCCATAATTTGTTGTTCCAACAACATATCTTAGGATCATTTTTCTATCTTGCCAATTAGTGCTCTTTGAAGTGTCCATAAATCTATAAGTCAAACTTACATCAAACAAAATATAACGTCTTGTTTCTTTCAAATACATAATACTTACAACCAATGTTTTATACACAGTCAGATCAACACATGACCCCTCATCATTCTTACTGTGTTTTGTTCTAGTTGCAATTGGTGTTACAACCGGTTTACAATTCACCATCCTGAACCTTTTCAATACGTCATTTGCATACTTAGTTTGAAAAATAAAAATACCATCTTAAGATTGATTTACTTAAATTCCTAGAAAATACTACATCATTCCTAAATCAGTCATTTCAAACTCAGTTTTCATGGTTGTCTTAAACTCATCCACTGAAATATTTCTGGTGAAAATCAAATCATTAACATACAAGCATACAATCAAGAGTTACCTTCCTGATTTACCTTTGTATACAATGTTCTCTCACTCAGACTCCTAATGAATCCTTCACTATTCGACTATTGATAAATTCTTCTATACCATACTCTAGGTGCTTGTTTCAATCCATATAGTGATTTCTTTAACATGTAGACCTTACATTCCTGTCCATCAATATTGTATCTTGGAGGTTGTTTCACATAAACCTTTTCTTCAAGAATACCATTTAAAAATACAATTTTACATCCATTTGGTACATATACCATTTATTATGTGCAGCAATGGATAAAACCATTCTTACTGTATCAAGCCTGGATACAAGTGCAAAGGTTTCATTAAATTCAATCCCTGGTTGTTGACTGGACCCATGAGCTACAAGCCTTGCCTTGTGCTTCTCAACTTCACCTATACAATTTTTATCTTCACGCAAATTTATAAGTTACCAAGTATTATTCCTTTCTATGGCATCAATTTCTTCATGCATTGCTTCTACCCAAACTTCTTTCTTAACAACATCATCAAAATTTACATAATCATATGAAATTAATGAAAGATTTAAAAATTGATCTACTTCATCATTTTTCTCATACAATTCTTTTAAACTTCTAGTCTTATGACCTCTAATTCTATTTCTTAATGAAGCTAAAGTAGGATTGTTGGCAATACTAAGACAAATTAGAGGGGGTGTGTGAATCAGTTGTTATTGTTCTCAAACAATTTTATGCCTATTGAAATATCATTAATGTTCTCCAAGTGATCATCAAGATTATGCAAGTCATGAACAACAAAAATAATAAATATCAATCACACATATGATATACAAAAAGACAAATTTTCATGAGTAAACCCATAAAGGGATAAAACCTCTTCTTCTCAGAATGATAGACATTCTTTTAAGTTTTGCATATCATCAATCTTTGAGCACCAACTCAAAATGAGGCTACAACCTCTTTGTTAACAAGTTGCAACTTGTAGAAAGCACCATCTCTCTGGTTTCTCTAGCACCCACTAGAAGGAAGAACCAACTCCCTGAGTTTTCCAGCACCAACTGGATGGAAGCACCAACTTCCAGTCACAAAGGAACCAAACTATATAACAGAGAAAATGGTTCTCCCTTACACCACCCTACCACCTTGGTTTTTCCTGGCTACAACCAGATGGAAGCTACAACTCCCTATGTTCAAGCACCCACTTAAAACTCTAAGGACAACAGTCCTCCCTAGCACCACCCTACCACTCTGATTATAAATCTTTACTTTAATAAGACATTACAACAATACAGACATTTCAATGCTTACCACTTCTTCTGAGTTCTGCAATTATGCTCTGCTTTTGTTTGTTCATGCTTGGCTCCACTTGTTGTCTCTCTCCATATGCTCTTAGGTTCTCGTACAATATTCTTTTTTCACCATTTCTACTCTATCCAGCTTATGTTCTTCATCTCTACATATTTTCCTCTTTGTTCATACTTTATTCTTGATTACATATAGTTCAACTTATTTTACCAAGAAATAGCTACCTTCATCTGTCATGACATCTTTCTTTTATTCATGCCCTCATCATTTGTTACTCTCTGAATCTCCAACGCCCATGTCATGAATCTAAGAATGCTCAAGAGCCATGATTCTGACATCCCAAAACAATGATTCAATTAGTGTAACTGAATCGTAACTGATCAAGAAAACACGAAGTGAAATAACAACCCTTCGATTAGATTCGATTTGATCAACATCGTTGGATTATACACGTAGACACTTTTTTATTTTTCAATGCATAACCTTTTATGTGGGGCCTAGCAGCACTAGCTCCTTCCCCTATATTTCATTGATGTAACCTTGGGTGATGATCTCATGTGACCATGCGATTGTGAACGTGACCAAAGGTGGTTTGAGGGAAATCCACTTTTCGCCCCACAATTCACTACAACGCTCCATGTGTCCTTTCTCCAAAACTGTGGTTTCGATTTCGGCATGCCTTCAACATTTTAAAGTTTTTGCACCTTCAATCCCCATAATGCTATGGGACGATCGATCTCATGATATTGATGGTGATCCTAAACGGACGATTCAGATTTTTTCTTTCACGATCGGTAGATTATATCTAACCTCCTTAAATCAACAACTATGATTTATTTTGTGATCTGGGCTTCATGAGTTTCATATCTCAAACTAACACTCTAGATCAAATGACCTAGATTCACTTTAGATGATCTAACACTTGAGATATTCTTTGGACGATCTGACAACTAAGATCTACTTCGGATGATCCGACAGTCGAGATTTTATTTCATCTCTCTAGCTCTCTGGGCTTCAGGTATTTCAGATCTCAAACTGAAAAATATTGAAGTGAAATTTTTTCAGAGTGTAACCTCCTCATAAATATAGATCCGAAATGAATAATGTTAGTTTGATCAAGATATTATATCAATGACTTGATATGTCTCTGATTCATCTTTGCCTTGGATTAAATACAACGACTCTCCATCTTTTCTTAGCATATCATTTCACTTAATTTGATCTGACGACTGACGAAGATTCAGATAATCGAATTCACAAACCTTGTGCCTCGTTTATCCTATCCTTCACTTGATTTGATCAGACGGTTGTTGGTCATATGGATTGTTGATCCAATGACCACTATCGGTCTCTCTCATGAGCTTCTGATCTCTCTGACTTAGAAGGTTTTCTAAGTGTTCAAAGGTCTCTACCTTTTCTCCTCCCATGAGTCTGTCTCTTGGACCTCCCCTGCACTTCTAGAAAACACTATCTCTTATGAGCTTTGATCTCTGCATAATTTTTGCTTCTCCTCCCGAGCTTATGATTTTCCTATTTTCCATCATTATTGTTGTTCTTTTAATCAATGACAAACACACTCTTCCTGTAAAACATGCCAACAAGCATTTGATTCATCACTTACCTCTCAGCATGTTTTCTTTCCACCATGACCTCATGGCTCACCATGCTTATATGTTATAGGAATTCTTAGTTGTGATGGGATGACTCCTGGTGATTGTCTTACAACAGTTGTTGTTGCAGGTTTATGTGACTATGGATTCAACTGTCCACCCTATACATCCTTATCATCTCCATCATCATCTTCGTGAGATATTTTAGCTCCCCCTGAAACAATTTTATCAGTGCTACCATCCCAATCTTCTTCTTCCTTGAACTCAACATCTTTGTTGATAAAATACTTCTTGGAGACAAGATTATAGAGTCTATATGACTTAGACTCCTCATTGTATCCAAAAAATACACATTTATCACTTCTTTCATCCAACATTATCCTCATCTCTTCAGGTACTTGTGCATAAGATACACACCCGAAAATACTCAAATGGTATACATTGTTATTCTTACCACTCCAAGCTTCCTAGGGAACTTGATTCTTCACACTCTTAGTTGGACTTTTGTTCAGAATATATAATGAACAAACAACTGCATCACCCCAATATTTGTTTGGAAGATGCTTCTCCTTCAACATAATTCGAATATTAATAATCTAGTTTGATTCTTTCTTTTAGCTACTCCATTCTGTTGTGGATTATAACGAGTGGTAAACTGTCTATTGATTCAATGAGACTCACAAAAATCCATGAAATCAGTTAGCATATACTCACCTCCTCTATCTGATCTCAAGACTTTAATATATTTTCCACTCTCTTTTTCAACCATAACTTTAAACCTATTAAATGTATCAAACGCTTCAGACTTCTACTTCAGCTAATAAACCCAATTTTTTTGACTGAAATCATCAATAAAAGTCATAAAATAGACATTACCAATCAATGAATATGTTTTCATCGATCCACATAAGTTTGTGTGAACGAGTTCCAATGGAGCTTTATCCCTATACAAAACTCCATAAATGAATTTATCCATAGGATAATTTTCAAGGATGCATCTCTCACATGAGCTTGTTGGTTGTTGAATAATAGGCAACCCCTTCACCATTTTCTTCTTCTACAACAAATATAAACCTCCAAAATGTAAATGGCCATATCTAAAATTCCATAACCATGACTCATCCAAACCTTTAGCTTTATAAGCATTCAAAGAGTCATTCATATCATTTATCATAATAAGTGGAAACATTCTATTCTTTGTCATCTCTACTCTGGAAATCAACTGCTTACTTGGATACTTATCATAAATTGTACATAGCTTGTTCTTGAAGAAAAATTTATACTTTTTCTCTATCAATTGTCCAACACTTAACATATTTCATTTCATACCACGTACATAATAAACATCATCTATTTTTCTTCTTTCATCATTCTTAGTATAAACAAGAATCACACCTTTACCATTAACTCTTACCTTACAGTCATTACCCAACTTTACTTCAGACTGAATATTGGTATCTAAACTGAAAAACAAAATTGTATTTCAGTCATGTGATTGCTACATCCTCTTTACAAAAACCAAACATCATTTGAACTTTCCTAGGTGACATTACAAGTTAGAAACACAAGTTTTTGATCATCCTCTAACTCCTCTTTCATATGTGCACACTGTTTTCCAACATCTGCTTTCTTTTTCCAACACTTGTTAGCATAATGTCCAAATTTATTACAATAATAACATTGTACCTTATATTTAACATACCTTTGATTTCCTTGTTGCCAATATCTACTGCTACTCCCCCTCAAACTAGGAGGATTCTGTTGAGTTTTCTCCTCAGATTGTGAATCATTTTTGTTATCTCTTTGACCAGTAAATCAACCTCCTCTTCCTCTACTACTAGACCTTCCTCTTCCTCTGCCTCTAGTAACATGAAGTTGGGATTTTAAAGAATTATCTAATGGATTATCATATTAGACATCCTGGATTCATGAGCAATGAGAGAACCAGTTAATTCATCGATATGAATTAAACTAATATCTTTAAATTCTTCTATGGGTACAACTACATATTCAAATTTCTTTTGCAAAGATCTGAGAACATTCTCAATTACTGTATTGTCTGAGAGGTCTTCACCATACTGCCTTAGCTTGATTCATGAAACTATCAACTGACTCATTGTCCTTCATCTTCATATTTTCGAAGTCTCTTCTTATCTTCACCTTGGATACACCTTGATAGCTAGTTTCAAGAATGTCCCAAGATTTCTTTGAAGATACTGCACTTAACACCTTTGGAAATATGGTTTTAGTTAAGTCTTGTTGAATAAGATTGGGGGATTTGTTGTCTTTATTTCTTTTCTCCTTTAACAAAAACAGTTCAACATTTGTGAGAGCCATTTCTACTGCTTCGTCAATAGGCTCTCGATAACCAACAGTAACAAACTCCCAAAGATCTTGAGAACGCAAAATTTTTCTCATTATGATAAAACGAGAATCATAATTTCTTTCGTTCAAAACAAGAATCTATGGCTGAGCCAAATTACTATTTGTGTCCATTTCAAATCAGATTCCAAATCACTATATTCAGTTACAATGAGAAAATAGAAATATTACTAGCTCTGATACCACAATGAAGGGTGCAGGGGAGTGCTTCAAAGAACAGTAAATATCCACTACACGAGTTTCAGCACTGTGTAACAACACCTGTAAGCTATATTCGTGTGTTTAAGCATGTGTAAAATGTCTTTACAACAAAACAAAGTTATAACATACACATGGGAATTATAAGAACATACTAAAAACACATGTCACAATAGAAAAATAAATTCACTGAATCCTTCCCTACAACAATAAATCCACCCAATACTTATGTATTAAAAACTTAATAAGATTCTACAACAAAGTGTGGCAGAGCATAAGGATTTAACTGAAGTTTTAAAATAGAGATACAAACAAAAACAAAGTATAAAATCCCCTGATAACACTCTCAAAAACTCTCTGTCTGTTTTTCTTTGCATATATGTGCATCCTAAAATATGAATTACATGGATGTATATATATTGATTCAATAAGTCGGTTAGTTTTCCCCTTCTTTGTAAGTACCGTGAATTTGGATTTTTTTTCCCGAACATTAATGTTTCATTTCCCCTTTGAAATTCGATCAGCTAGAAATCAAATGGTGTAGTGGTGATAACTCTTCGATCATTAAATGGATAAGGCGGTTAAGGCATTGACAATTAATTTATGGGTAGTGGTAACTCTTCAAAATTCGATCAACTGAGATAAGTAGTCTTTTGAGTTGTTAAATGATTAATATATGAGAAAAACAATATGTTAGATTTTTCATTTCAAATTTATATATGATGATAATTATGATAAATTAAATAATTCTAACGTACCTTATGTTAGATTTAAATTTGTTATAATGTGGAATGTTAACCCACCTTCTAAATTGAAAGAAAAATGTAATGATAAACACATACCTCGTATATTTTTAGATCATAAAAAAACCACAACGAACATTAAAATTCACAAATGTTAATTGAATGCATATGGTGTTTTTGTTAAATATAATGTGTATTAGGTTTTGGGTTTGTAAGATTTTTTAATTTTTTTTAGAGTGGCGACTCAATCTATTTCGACGTCTCTTCCTACCCTCTCGTGCCATTCAAACTTTAACTTTTATTCCAAATATACAGTGATTCAACAACCTTTGGTCTTTATTTGTGATATACAATGGCCATCCCATCACTTGAAAACAAATTAATTGTAAGCCTCTAACTGCTCTCTCGAACGATTCTTTCCATCAACTCTTAATTCCACTTAATAGTTATCCATAAATTGAAAACCACATTGATATACCTAAACATCCTTGAAATTGCCCTGCCATAGTATTGGAGATATGGCGGAAATAAAGAGCCATAATTCGAAAATTGCTTTTTATTGCCACCATATCTCCAAATGCAGTTCCATATGGTACCAATAACCACCTTGGCATGCAATATTAAACGTTGTAGACACAATTTCATATTTGAATTATACACAACCTCATATTTTCATTATCCCACATAATATTTAGTGCACATTTAATGTTGTAACAATTTAAGCCATATGAGATTACTGGAAACAAAAGACACGAAACTAAATAAAGATCATGAGTAGTAGGATGAAATATGGACTTTCCTCCAAAATAAAACTAAATGATAATCCATGATAGTTTCTCTATAAACTAGTGTTGGCCCTGACCAAGTTTTGAGCAACATTTGGACATATTTGACCGTTTTTGGGACTTCGACATCTTTTCAAAGATGGAGCGCAACGCCAAACACAAATCGTGGAAGCTAGACACCTTTTTGGGTCCTTTTTGGGTTTTGGGGGATAATGTAATGGGAAATGGATGTCGGCCCGTGGGTTTACCCATGCTTAGGCCCAATTTTTCATGTATAAATAGATATGAAGTAGATGTGTAGATGTGATTTCTTAGTGAAATTGGTAGTGCATCTATTTGATGTTGAATAAGTGCTATGTGCGAGTTTTGTAAGGATTGCAAGGCTAACTGCAAGTTACTGTGAGGTTGCTATAGGAAGCTAAGTGTTGTAACACAAGGAAGAAGGATCTAGCGAGCTGCGCAGATATTTTTTCCTATGCGAAGAGGGGTTTGGATGGCTTTGTGTTGTAACCTGATTAAATGAAACTAATAAAGAAGAAGACTTTGTGGATGTAGCCTCAAGGTGGGGGTGAACCACGGTAAATCTGTGTGTTGTGCTCTGTGACTTAACCTGATGTGTTTGTCTCTTCCTTTGCTAAGTGCTTTGATGAGTTTAGATATATCTATTTATGCTTTGTGCTTCTGAGATATGAATGAATGTTAGATCTCGTATGTAATATGCTTAGTGCTTGATCTGCCGAATCTAATCTATCTTGTTGTGGATAAGTGTTGAATTACTTTAGATCTAAATACATTATGCGATGCTTTGTTCTATCTGCGAAGTATCATAAGGGTTGAATATTGATGAATAATCTATTCTAGGTGATTGCTAAGTGTTATAATCACAAATATGTGTCCTAGCTAAGGTTGTAGACACTTGAGTCTTGCAACCACCTTTGCCTCCACCTCGGGTGAGACTTCAACTGCTTTGTAGGTGTTGACAAAATGGCCAGTAGTTAGGGCTTTGTTGGTGCATTGTTGTAGCATTGAACCCTGGGTCTACACCTGTGCCAACAAATGGTTTTGTTGTCGGGACCTGAAACTGTGATTGCTAGGAATTGAGCACAAGAATCTTTGTGCAAAGATTCGTCCTAAAATTGTGAAAGCTCTGTGCGTGGATCTATGACCTAGTGCGCAGTGATCCAGTTGATCTAAAAATATCTATGTTGAAGAAGGAAGGATAGATCTGAAGGAAAGAAGTTAGATGTGCAATAAAAGAGGTTGATACTAAAGAAAAGAAGTAAGATATGTAAGCTCTGTTCTCTGATAAAGGTAAGAATAGTTAAAAGTACTTAGATCTGGAAGCTTTGTGCCCTGTAGAAGTAAAAGAAGTGAAAATTTGTGTTTCTAAAGTATGGATTTAGGTATGCTTGATAGATTTTGTCCTAGCTTGAAAACTAGGGTATTTTTAGATGAAACAATGTTGGATATGAATAGATCTGATAAGAATAATGAAAGATATGTTATACTTATGCATAGAAAGAATTTTTGGACTAACCAATGGATGGAGGATCCTAGAAATAAATTTTTGCAAGCTAGCCATTATGACCCTAGCGCGTAGTACAAGAAAATTTGGGGATCATTGAAGAAAAAGAGAGGATTAACTCTATGTTACAGTTGCAGAAGACCGGGACATATTGTTAAGGAATGACCTGGGAGAAACCCTAGTTTCCTTTGTTGTAAGGCTATGGACCATGAAGTACTCGATTTACCTAGAATGATTGCTAGACTTGAAAAGATGAATATGGAGCAAACAAACTCTGAAGGAGATCAAGAGATTAAGATTATAGAAGAACCCGAGAAA
>SNQJ01S0141184.1:0-19921 GCA_010110895.2 Picea sitchensis
CGTGTATCCTCTCCAGGTGTCACAGATCCTGAGAGGGATGAAAACAAAACATAATCTTCAATCTCTTCTTTAGTCAACTTCTTGGGTGGCTCATCATCTTCAACTGCATGGGCATGATGTATTTTGTTATTTCTCTTCTTGTAGTCTTCCCTTCGGGCAGGACAATTCTTAGCAATGTCTCCCATCTTATCACAATGATAACATTGATAAGAGAAGAAATAGTTTCCCTTTCTTTGACCGTTATGATATTTCTGGAATCTCTTTGGAGAGTGAGATTATTTATGAAAGTGGGTCTCCTTTTGAAAATGAGACTTTTTCTTTCCTCCTTTAGCATGAGCATCTAGATCTTGATCTTTATCTCTTAATAAGACGTCTTCTCGGTTGGCTACTCTTGCTTCTTCTTGAACACATTCTTCCCATAAACTGTCAAATTTGAGTTTCTATTTTCTTGCACAAATAGTTTGGATGAAGGCATCCCAAGGTCTTGTGAGACCATTAAGAGTTGTCATTATGAGTTCATCTTCATCTAAGTTGTCTCCAATTGCTTCTATCTATTCCTTGAATTGAGAAACCCTAGAGAAATAGTCTTGAACTGTTTCTCTTTTCTGCATCTTTGTATTCTTGAGTTGGGTTCTCAGATTCATCTTCCGGTTGATTTTCTTTCCTTCATACATTCTGGTTAGGGCATCAAACATATCTTTTGGAGTATTCTTAGAAGACACTTGAGGAATCAAGTGGTCTTTAATGGAATTTGCAATTATTCTTTTGGCCCTAATCATATCCTTCTTGCACTAGCTTCATCTTCTTTGGGTTCTGGTATATTTTCTTTTATGAATTTTGCAAGGTCATTCTCTTCAAGAATGAGACCAATTCTATACTTCCAGGCATGGAAATTTTCCACACCTTCTAACTTGTCAACAAGCTTGGTGCTTACAGACATCTTGACCCGGATCTAGGAAAATGACCAGAAAATGAAAGTGCTCAGAAAATTAATCTGAACTTACCAAGAGATGCGTTGGGTTGAGGCGAGTTCGCTGGAGCTGACTGTTTCAGAAAATTCCAAGTTTTACCCCTTGAAACTTGACTTGCACACTTTTGGACTGGTACTTCTGGTAATGGTTCTGGTTTCCTTGTTTTCTGGTACTAGTCAAAACTAGGGTTTGACACTCCAGAGAATCTGGCCACTTAAAAGGTGCGCTCAGGCTGTCAAAATATGCGCTAGGGTAGGGCACACTTTCCTAGATAGTTTTTGGTCAGAAATTCGTCTTCAATAAAAATCCCTAATTTCCTTGTACGACAACAGTGACGTTTTTAGATACCCAGTGAAAGGTGCTCTATTCAATCAAGCTCTAATACCATGTTAAGTTTTACTGTTGTTATTATATTATTTCCAAAAACAACAACATAAAGAGGATCACTGAAAGAAACACAATCACAAGGTATGCAACATTTTATCCCGTGAAACCTTCATGGGGGAGAAAAACCAACAAAAAATTCCTCAATAATAGATTGCCAATACAATGCCAAGGCTAAGACCAAAACACCAAGAATAAACCAAGACTGAGCATGTGCCTCTCTTCTCCTTCCTCTTGCATTTGCCTTCAATATATGCGCATTAGATGAGTGAGTGTGAGAGTGAGTAAGTGAGGCACCATCCTCACATATAAATACTAGTTGAGGAGGCACTAGGGTTGTGTTTCTTCACATGGTAGGGCCGACTTTATCTAGAAGTGGTTAAAACCACTTTATAAACACTAGGGGTTGAATTTACAAATACTGCCATATAAATATGGTTTGACCAATCCACAAAAGGGGATTTAATCTTATATAAGATAATAACTCAAATATAATTAGAATATTCTTGGAAGTTACAATATTTCAACTCTTAAGGGACAAGCTATGGCTTGTGGAGATGACTTCCTTATTGAAAAAGGAAGCGATTACTCCCAGGTTGGGAGGGAGCACTGATATGTTATTGATTTATGGACAATCATTTTCTAGTTCAGAAAATGGTTCAGGTTGGATAGTTCCTTTTCAGTCTAGAAAGTAGTTCGAGATTTCTAACGGACAATCATTTTCCAGTTTGGAAAATGGTCCAGATCGGACAGTCATTTTTGTAATGAAAATGGTATGATAAATTGTTGATGTACCATAGACAACGATTCCCCTTGTGGCCAGTGTGGGGGAATGGTCTAGGATAATCATTCTTCTTGTAAGTCACTATGAGTAGTGGTCAAGTAGAATGGTTTGTCTCGTCGGGCAATCATTCTTTCGAAGTTCATAGTTGTGAGTAGTTTCGAAGAATGGTCCGTTTTGGAGGCTGGTGCAGGACAAACATTTCCATAGAAAATGGTCTGAACAGTCATTCCTTAGGGCATAATCATTCTCTCCAGATTGCACTGTGATTAGTGCCGGAGGAATGGACCAATTAGGTGAATGGTCCAGGTTCAACAATTAGGGACAAACATTCCCTAGGGAAAACTCATTCTCTCTAGGTTGCGTTATGATTAGTGCCGGAGGAATTGCCCAGTTAGGTGAATGGTCTAGGCTCATAAATCAGGGACAATTATTCTTCTATGCTTGGGAAGAATAGTCCAAATAGCCCATGGCTTATGTTTACTTTCTGAGGGAAGATGCTCTTCCAGATCTCATAGATGTGAGTGGAAGAATGGCCCAAATGACTCAGTTTGTATCATGATATTATTTATGCAGGTTGATATCAGATGATATGATTGTTGTGGAGAATGTATGTCTCTGGACAGTAGTTGTATGCTACTGTGGTGGATGTGATCCACTAGTAGTGACTATGTGTCACTGGTTAGTAGCGGTGTGCTACTAGTAGTGGTTGTGTACCACTGGATAGTAGTTGTATACTGCTATGGATAGACACAATTGTGTTCTATTTGATGGCATTATAGCAACAATATGCTACTATGTGAGTGACATGGAGATTGCCACTAGTGTTGGAGTTGATTTCCAGATAGATGGATAGTGAGTGAGTTGGTGGAGAGACAGTCTCCAGGCGGAGAATGGTCCAGACAGAATAGATTTTTGGTGGGCTTGCATTCTCTCTATGGAGAATGGTCCAGGTTGACAGTTTGTTGACGTATCATGGATTGGTATTTTCCAAAGGCACATGTTGTGGCCCGGTTAGGAAAATGGTTCAGGACTGATATTTTCTAAGTCATATAGGTAGAGATGTATATCTATGGTACATATGACCCGATTAGAAAATAGTCTGTGACTGACATTCCCATGGGAATGGTCTCTATAGCCCATGGCATAGCTTTCAACATCTATTGGGACATACATTCTTTTAGGACGTATGTCCAGATTAGAACAATGGTCCTTGTATCACTCTATGGAGTGAGTGACTTATTCAACATTATGCCTGGTTACCCAGATGGAGTATGGATTCGAGAGATGATACAGTTCATGCTATCAGATGATACTGATAGTGATGATGTTGCTCGTGAGTTTATCTACGTGATCATAAGATAGCCTGTGTGGCTATGATGATGCTACCGGTTGAATGGTCTGTTTGTGATCAAGACCATTACCTTTAATACCTCCCTAGCTAGGAGGGAGTGTTGATATTATGGTATTTGCGGGAGGTATTAACCTCCACATGTAACCTTTGATAAGACTAGAATATTCTAGGAAGCAAGAGAACCCTAAAACATTGGATAAAAACCCTAGAAGACAAGTCGAGTGAATAACATATTTAATAGAGTTATTAGCCCCTAGAAAGAGAATTCAGCCCAGTCAAGTGAGATAGAGAAGTATAAATAGAGGGCGCTAGAGCTCATTTGACACTCATTCACTCACAACTGCATAAGACTAGTGGTGTGCAAGTTTGGAGAGGGAGTGCAACTGCAACTGCTGCAACTGGAATTTTGGCTTTTGGTTGGACTTGGTCTCTTGGTTATGGTTTGGACTTTTTTCTTGATTTCTGGTTATTCTTGCTTGGTGCGCTACCCTTGGAGAAAGGTGCACTAGCCTTGGTTGGCTATTGGTCTGCTACCATAATTATTCTGTCTGTCAAGGTTAAGGTGCTCGAGGGTGACCTTTGTGCCTATGGTTGGGTGACAATATTGTTATATTGTCTATGGAAAAATGAGCACATCTCTTTATTTCTAACAGGGAGGACCCCTTACATTGTGGAGGATACACTTGTCTTGAGGACACATGGCCTTTGTAGGCATGTTGTTTTCTCTTACAACCCCAACAACTTCGCTAAAGTGCCAAAATGTCACCCTTTAGGGAGATAACATCATGTTTCTAAGGTTTCTTCATGTGTAAATTTAAATTTATCTTGTAAAGGGGCAAAGTAAAGGAGGTCGAACTCCTTACTTTGTGGTTTACCTTAACTAGATGTGGACAAACTATTTTTCAAAGCCTAGTATAAATAAAGGCTTGAATCTTTTCATTTGTATCATACCTCTCTCGTGTAGAGAAGACTACTTGGATGAAATTTGCACCCTACTTGGGAAATTTGGACTATCTCTCTCTTGTGCAACTATCTTTTGGTTTTTTCTCTTGGTATATTGTGGAGCTAAAGTGGTGTGCACCTCTTGGAGACTTGATTTCTTGGTTTGGATGGATATTGCTTGGTAACCTAGGTTTTGTTCATGCTATTTTGTGGAACTTGTAAGGAATTTTTTGCATTTTTGTTGGTGTTTTCTTCTAGTTTCATTGATATTCTTGTCTTAAACCCTTGGAGGAGTATAAGAGCATACACCCTTCACCAAGGTCCATTTTATTTGCAATTTGACAAGTCATTTTTTACAAGGTTGCTAGGAGGTGTAAAAGGGCTTACACCCTCCTAGACTTACCTTTATTGGTTTTGCATGCTCTAGGGAGTAGAAGGGCCTACACCCCTAGAGACATTGTGGATCCAACCCTCATGACCAAGACTCCATTTACCCAATATACTAAATGCACTAATCTGAAATTTGCATTGGAGAAATAAATTACTTGCATTGGAATGCGTGATTTTACGAGATATTCAAATTGTTTGAAGTAGAATCAATTCTACATGTTATCAGCCTCTTTGAGCCTCTAGGGCATCATCCTTGGCCAAGTATTTCTTTCTGCTGTAATAAATTTGTGCTACAGCTATTAGGGCTGCAACAAAACACTCTTAAACCTAAGTTTACTCACTGATCCACCATAAGAATTTGCTTGCAAGTTGTCATTGATAATCTACTTGATATTGGCTAATTGTTGGGCAAGTTGTTTACTGATTTCTTGGGGTAGATTTTTCTGCTGTAGCAATATTTTGATACAACCATAAGGTTGTCATAATATCTCTTCAATAATATTACTTAACAGTATTACTTATCATTGAAGTCTTGATTAAGCTAGCATTGACTAGTTTAACTTCAGTAAGATCAATTTATCTTACTAGAGTTATACTATTCAATGCTAGCTTAATCTCTTGCATCTTTACTTTACATTCAATGACATATTTAGCAGCTTTTATTACCATTTACTCACTGATTGATATCATTTTTTAGTGCTGCTACATAGGACAACAATCTTCACTTGCTTGTCCATTTGAATATTGGGCTGGTATATTTGTATTTTCTCTTGTCTCGGGTAGGTAGAATTCTCTTATGCGGGTACTCAAGTCTTTGGCAACCATTTACCATCACTAAGACTCATTTCCAAGCCATCTTCCATTTATTAACTTGACCTATAGGGGAATCACCTTCCATTACTCCACTTTCCATCTCCTTTCCCCTAGGATCACCCGGGAAACCCCCATTGTGTAGGATTTCTCTTCACTAAAGAGAGGGGAGTACCTATCTAAGGTGACAGTGGGTAGGTATTCCCACAGTTCTTGCCATCTTGTGGATTGGGTCAGGATTTTCCCAACCTACAATTTGTGCAATAACAAGGCCGATGTTTTTGTTTTGTTTTGTTTTATCACACTGGTTCTAATTCAAATATGCTACACATGTTGTTTAGAAGGAAAATGACATTAATCTTTCCTACCTTAAACATGATGGCAAAGGAATCCTTCATAACCAAATGTGTAGTCGATTGCAACTATTTTTTGTTGCACAACTAGTGGTTGAAAGCACTTCACTATTGTTTTCTCTTACCATGTAACAAGATTTATCACACCAACAATTAACCAAATTGCATAGCACACCATCTAAGAGCACACAAAATCACTAAACAATTGCTTGGGAGTTTGAGGGGAAAGGAGTTGTGGAACCTTGACCAAGTTTCAAAGAATCATGGGAAACCCCATTCTCTCATTTGCGTGGGAAAGGGAAAATTGGATCATAAACCCTGAAAACATATCTATCAACTAGTTCAAAAAATTGTGTTTGCAAATGTGCTACACCACCCTTTCGACTTGTTAATTTGGAACAAAAATGCAAGGGAATAATTTATAAGAAAATGGAAAAATGGAGAAGAAGCACACATGGGTGCCAAATGTGGACAATGACACTCTGGGAGCTATAGTGGAGGTAAAATAAGTCTGTTGATAATTGTTCTTTTTATTTTATTGAATTTTAAGTGACAACAATCTCAATTTCTATGTATAAGTTCAGAGGCAAATTGAAATAAAAAGTGATCCTTTGGATGATACCCAAGTTAAGCCACAGTTAAAAGTATACACTATTGTTATCTCTGCATGTATATTTTTTGTTGTCTTGCAAGTTCTAAAAAAAAGAAAGAAAATTAATTCTCCCATCGAGCTGGAAGAAATTGTCCTCTAGTTTTTGTTTTTTGTGTTTTTGTAGTAGTGATCCATCGACATTATACCTATTACATAATTTTGAGCAACATTAAACTATCACTTCTCATTTTAAGTTGACATTATGATTTCTTGATAGGAGACTGCACCCCTAACAAAATTTTTCTTTAGCCACTAAATATGACTTTGTAGATGTTGTTGTGCTTCATGTTGTCCTTGATGATGTCACCACACCAAGAGGAAGAAAGGGAAATTTGTCCATTTACTGCAAACTATAAGTAGCCTATTTGCATTTGTGTTACAAATATGTTTTCTTTAATTTTATGTTCAATATTATGCATCCAAATTTGTTTACGCTTATGCATGCATTCTTCCACTGTGCATGTTAGTGCTATTACTTGGGGTGGGATTTCGAGTAGGGTCCAATCTTTCTTGCAAATCGCTAGAGACACTTTCAAACAGTGTCATCCCCACGTAATTTTTGTTTAGGATAGTCTTGCTTGTTTGTATATTATGATGATGACATCCTTGCAGACGTGATAATGGATCCCTCAAAAAGTTTGTAGAGGGTTTTGATGTCCCATTTATTTTGTTTCAATATATTTTTCAGTCAATGGTATCTTGTTGTGCCAATGTTATAATGTTTATGTTCATGTTGAGGATGATTCCAATGAATTGCTCGATGTGTCTAGTATAGAGCATTGTTCATGTTGAGGATGATTCCAATGAATTGCTCGATGTGTCTAGTATAGAGCATATGACATGGTAAGTATGCCCCCCAAAATGTGTTATGTTTCTCTACTTCCAATTTGTGTTATTTGCATGCATTTCTAGGAGCCCTATTTTGTATTGTAGATGTTCATGTCATATTGACAATATGAATGTCTACATGTCAAGTTGGCATTATTACATTTGTTCCTTGTGGATTGCATAACATTTTATGTAATTTTGAAATTATTTCCTTTGTCTTGTTAAGCTAACATTATTAGTTTTTTATACCTTGCATGTTTTATGAAAACAATGCTATGCTCCCTCTTTTACAAGAAGATGATGTCGATCATACTATTGATTGTGTTTATAGGATAAACATGTAGATGGTGGGGTTATTCTGCTATTTACTTTCAATTTGTATTACTAGTTCTATTTTTATAATGTTGTCATGATGTCTCTATGATAGTGTTGACGGGATATTTCACCCACGTGACTTTGGGTCAAGTCACAACATATCGAGACTCGATTGAGAAGACTAAACTCTTCCCTCACAAACAAATATGCAAACTGAATAATAACTACTTTTCACTAGAAGAGAGTAGGGAAAGAGAGGAGAAAGTGTGCACCTTAGACCCTTCGTTCGATGTTGATAACTGCTCTTGCTTTTCAAAGTGCTCCTGACCTTTGCCGGAACAAGCCTGCAAAATGAAATCAAGACAAATGTTGCATCGAGGTAGTTACGTAATCAAGTAGCATATACATCATGTGTTATATCCAAAGCGAGTATGAGACTGATAACATACAATATTGCATTGAACGCCAAATTGGAGGGAAAGAGAACTCTTCTATCAACACCAAATATCAAACCTGACTCGCTTCCAGCACTGCTTCAGAGCCAACCAACCGGGTTCCTCCACGGATCCTTCAAGCATCTACTCAACAATGAGGCTCTTCCTTGGATAGCCTGATAAGGATAAGGAGACACCTTATGACTATATAAAAAGGAAGAAGCACTAGAAAAGGAGTTTCCAGGTCGGGGGATGATACTTAGAGGAAAAAGGAATAGGGAAGCTTGCTAGATTTCAACAACATAAACTTGCACCAAAAGACCTCTCCTCATTCTAGCCCTCAATGGTGCTTTTATGTCTTCCCCAATGAGTTAGGGAAGTTGGAATTTGTTTTGTACGGGCATGGGGACGTTGGGAAACAAGCCCAACCGAAAAACCCACCTAAAAACTTGAAAATATTTTATTTTTCTTTATTTTTTAGGTCATCCGTGGGTGTTACACTGACAAATCGTGGATGTTTGTGCTTTGCATCAAAGGAGATCGCGAATATGTGCAAAATACATGTTTTTTAGATGATTTACATGAGGCAAGTTGGGAATTTGTCTAGCAAGCTAAGGGAAAAGGTTGGGCCATGGCACAAATGCATAAGTGTGGCATTTTGTGCTATAGCAGATAGCCCTCTATGTGGAACAAGAAATTGATGACGAGCTAGTTGTTGACGATGATATTGCTCGAGCAAAGCAAGAAAATACAACTGAGCAAACAAAATAACATCAACAAGTTTCTTTATAAAATCATTTTGCTATAAAGATTTTTATAAAGTCGGTGTTATATTCAAATGACAATCTAGTAGTTATGCTTTTTAACCTTATCGAAATGTATTTTATTTATACAAATGATGAACTTAGTTTTTCTATGTCTTGACTTGTTGTTCTCTTTTATCTTTGGTGTGCTTATGTATTTTTTCACTGGTCATGATTTCTCTATATGGAATGTAAAAATGTAAAGCACATAATGTTTCATTTTACTATATGGGAATATTTTGTTGCAGTTCTACAACTACAACTTCATGTTTGTCTATTCAAACAAATCTCGGAATGTAAAGAGCATAATTATGTTTCATTTTAGTAATTTCAAAGAATGTTTCATTTTTAATCACCATATTAGTGGTATGCAAGGTTTTAGATAGAGAGTGATGTCAATGTTATGGACTATAGTGAAGCAAGCATTATCAATTTTGGTGATGCAATGTAATCTCTTCCCGACAATACTTGGGTATATATTAAATGAAACGAGGCAATAAAATTCTTGAAAACAATCTCCTAAATCATGAAATAAAATTATATAATACTTCTCTTCCATACAATCTCTTTCATCTCTTTGGATTTGTATATTTTGGTCAATCCATATAAATGTGCCATATAACCATTCTTCATAGCATGTCATAGCAATCAAGTTTCTCTATTAAATCATTCTCAACATGTCATAGCAAGCTTCTTTATAAACTAATTCCTTGTAACATCAAGAACTTACTTGTTGGTTCAAGATTTATTGTAGCAACAAAATATACTATCAAATCTCAAAGTTTGTGGCATACAAGTAAAACCCTAGAGAAGAAAATAACACTAGAAAGAATTGACGGGTTGTCTTGTTGTAGCCATGCCCAATCAACCACATGCAGAATAACCAATGTTTCCTTTTCATAGGTGGATTTTCCCAAGTGTCTCTCAGAGAGTTGTTTGCTAGTGAAAGCTAGTCTTCCATCTTGCATGAGAACGACCCCAATGCCTTTCCTAGAAGCATCACATTCTATAACAAAAGTCTTTGTGAAGTCAGGTAGTGCCAAAAAAGGGGTCATACACATAGGCTCTTTCAAGGCTTGGAAGGATTGATCGACGGCTAGAGTCCAACTAAAAGCATTCTTTTTAAGAAGAGTAGTGAGGGGGACTGTGATTTTTCCATAGTTTTGAACAAACTTGTGATAATATCCAGTTAAACCTAGGAAACCTCTCAAACTTTTAAGAGTTCTAGGATGGGACCAATCTTTCATAGATTTTGTTTTTTTAGGATCCACACAGACACCATCCTTGCCAACAATATGGCCCAGGTACTCAACTTTCAAAGCTCCAAAAGAACATTTAGACTGTTTGAGAAAGAGTTTGTGTTGAGATAGTAATGTAAGAATTGATCCACATGGGCTAGGTGGGCTTGCCAAGATTTACTATAAATGAGGATATCATCGAAGAAGACTGATACAAATTGATGGAGGAAAGGGCAGAAGACATGATTCACGAGGCTTTGGAAAGTGGAGAGTGCATTACACAGGCCGAAGGGCATGACCACGAACTCATAATGGACTCCATGAGTTTGAAAGGAAATTTTGGGAATGTGAATCCTTTTCATAGGTATCTGGTGGTATCCAAAACATAGATCAAGTTTGGTAAAGAATTGAGCACCACTCAATTCATGTAAAAGGTCATCAATGACAGGACTGGGAAGTTTATCTTTGACAATAATTTTGTTGAGGGATCGAAAATCAGGGCACATGTGTTGCGTACCTTCTTTCTTGAGTACCATGACGACAGGAGAAGAGTAAGGACTAGTTCTAGGATGGATGACACCTGTCGCTAGCAATTCATGAACAATTTTCTCAATTTCATTTTTTTGGGCAAAGGGGTGATGATAAGGATGAATATTGGGAGGCTGACTACCAGGGACAAGTGGGATGGTATGATCATGGGGGCCATGGGAAGGGGGAATCCCTTGGGGTTTGTCAAAAACATATTTGTGTTTGGAGAGGATAAACTAGATGTCAGGATGAATAGTGGGTGAGGGGTTTTCAAGTGCCTGAATGGCATGGAATTAGGAAATAATGTCAAAATGACCTTTTTTGAGGAGTTTCTCCATTCAGTGTGAACTGATAATCTCAGGGGAACCTGAAATGATGCCTTGGAAGTGGTACATTTGTTTTCCATCATGTTGGAAATGCATGGTTAATTCCTTGAAGTCCATGGTGATGGGACCTAGTGTGCGTAACCATTCAACACCCAGAACAATGTCGCAACCACCCATGTCAATAGAAAACATGTGGGATTCCAGGTGATAATGAATTTGCAGGTGCACATTTCCACAACGACCCCATCATTTCATGGAACCACCATTAACAATCATGATTTGAAAATTATTCAGTACGCGGATATAACATAGGGTCTCTTGAGTAATGTGGCGATGAATAAAATTATGGGTGCTACCACTATCGACAAGGATAATGACTTTTTGATTCTTGATATACCCAATTAGAATAAGAGTTTAGGGAGCAAAGAGATCGATGAAAGCATTCAAAGATATAAGTGGTTCAACTTCTAGTGGATCAGATGGTGGGATAGGATCATCAGCTTGGGGTATTTCTTCGGAAGGGGAAACATCTCCATGTTCTTCAAGAAGGTCCTCAGACATGGCCATAAAAAGATTTTTCTCATGACACTTATGCCTTGGAAAATATTTTTCATCACAGTTATAGCAAAGACCCTTAAGTTGGCATTTGCTCAAATCAATTTCTGGATCTTAAGAAGAGGGGAAGGAGGGGCGAGATTGGTGGGTCGAAAACGAAGAATAAAGGAGGGCTTTCTGATTTGGGAAGAAACAATCTGTTGCGATTCTTTGGCATGGTGAGTAGCAACAAGCTAGGTCGTGAAGCGAGCCATGAGGACACGAGCTCGGATGTCATCCTTAAGGCCAATAATAAAGCATTCAGGGAAAAAAGTGTCTGATATGTCGTTAGTTCGAAAATCCAATTGCTCAAAAGCAACGATATATTCTTCCACTGTACTAGACTGTTTCAGCTTGGTCAAATGATCCAAATGATGGGTGTTGGTGTCAAAGAATTCGTAAAGGTTTGCAACAAAATGGGTCATAGAAAGATAACCTATGTGTGAATTTGTATGTCATTACCACCATTGCCAACATTCAAGATTGAAATAAAGGACACCAATGCGAAGTTTGGTGAAGTCATCCATAATGCCATGTACAGAGAAATAATGTCCCATTTGAGTGACCCAACCCGTGGGGTCCGAGGCATCAAATTTATTCACCTCAACTTTGGGAAGGCATAATTCATGTTGAAGGGAGTTAGAGTGAAAGGCCATGGAATGGGAGGAGTCAACACCCTCTCAGTGTGAAGGTTGTTCAAAGGAGGTAGGGCCCCGAAATTGACTCATCACCACTGTCCAGTTTTTCACCTCGACAGATAGGGCTATCAAAATTTTCACTTATGCAGAAAGGATCTCAAAGTTGGAATTGAGGGTAACAATATTCAATATTGGCATTGGTGTTCTTGATGTCAGTCTTGGTCTAGTTGTTGTCGGTGGTCAAGGCAAGGAGGTTGTTGTCAACTTCTTGGTTGCAGGTGTGGGCCATTGGGAAGGTAGGCAAGCAAGAATTGGGCTAGTGGGTCCTCACAAAAAGGGGTTATGAGTGAGGGGTACCATTGCGGTGAGTGCAAATAGAGGAATCCAATGGAATAGGTCCCAAATAAGGGTGTTGGGTGGGTCCACGGGAAAAAAAGGGCTTATAAGTGAGGGGTACCACTACGCTAAGTGGGAAGAGAGGAATCCAGTGGGATAGGTCCCAAATAAGGGTGTTTACTCCTGCAAAATTATACTCCGGTCTGAATAATATTGCAACGACATAATGCCCAAATTTTTAATTTTTTAAATTGTGTAGTAATTTCGCAACCTGGATGCAAGTGGCAAGGTTGTGTTGCAAAATTTTCCTTTAGATTTTGTTCTGTTCTTTTCTGGAAGCAAGGGTTAGGGTTTTGAGGGTTCCTATGGAAAAGGGTTTTCCCTATGCTATAACTCTTTGATATACCAACGTGGTCCAATAGTTGTACTCGAACCAATATCTCAGGGCTCTAACTAAGGTGGCTCTACCGTACCCTTGGTTGTACTACCTGATTACCTAAGTATGCGAGTGTAGTCTTCCCAAGTGTTGCTTTCGGTGCCACTATAGCAGTCAGGCGATTGATTGGCAAATCTATAGTTGGTTTCAGGAGACCTATGGTACTCCCTATATACCCGAGGGTACATGGGAGTGAATCGTTGTGTGCAGGAGTTGTCTAATGCGATACTACTCGAAGGAGTACCAACAAGGGTTATAAAGGTTTCTGACTAGGTGAAACATTGTGTTTTGAGTAACCCGTGAAACCTTCTGTATTTCCTGTGAGTAGTCTTCTCCAATCAAAATTTTACTCGTTGAACGATAGCTCACTATGCTTTAAAGATGTTGGCAGTACATGTCTATATCCCGAAAACAATTTTTTTGTCTAAAAATCTGCACAGAAAAGTGCTTTGATACCACTTGTAAGATACGAGAGGTTATTATGCAAAGCAAAAATGTGATTGTTATAACAATTATCAACAGAAAGAGAAAAATAGAGAGAACAATAACATAATTGAATCCAGAAGGGATACCTTTATTATCTCAATAGCCAAGTTCACTTGCCTCTTCGAGGGGGAAACCTCTAGTAGAGCAAAGCTCAAGTACAAAATGATTCTCAAGACAAAACTTTTCCATGCTTTCTACTCATATTTATATTGTTTATATGTTCTAGAGAACATTATAGAGGAAGATATTTCTAGAAGTAGAACCTTCTATTAAGTCTTCTTACATTAGATATGTTCATATTATTACATAAGCCTTATTTATTAATGTCAGACTTTATTACATAGAAAAATATTTTATTCTATCTATTGTTCAATAACACATGTATTCCAACAGACGATGAACACCTTCAATAACCACTCACACAACCAGATCAAAGATCAACACATCGATGTTTTGACGTGGTAAAACCCCTATGAGGAAATATCCACGGCCCCAACCAACGCGACCACTTGGAGCAGTTTATTAATGCAAAAGAAAAAGATTACAGAGAGATTTTATAAGAGATTTTCTCACAATCGATCTGTAGATTTTAACCTTGTACAATATTTACTGCAAACAAATTCTCAGTGAAAGAACAAAAAAGATACAATGGAAAATACAAACATTACACAAAGATTTTTCCCCTGGAAACCCAAACCGAGAAAACCAACATATTCTATATTCATTAATTGTGATGCATTGTTTACAATACAATATACATATAGGATCCAACGACATCCAAAACCCTAACCCAATGACTTGGATTAGTCAACAACCCTAATTCCTTAACCAGAAATAGAAAACCATCGGCAAAGAAACCATGTGCCGAAAAACCACATAAATATGTGACACGTTTTTCGAGGATTTTTTTTTCTCAGGGGTGTTGCCCCTGAACCCCCGTGCGGGGCATTCACCCTATGAAACCCCCTGTGCGCCACTACTACTCCTGCAAAGTGTTATCACATAAGGTTTTCAAGGGTCATAGGTGTGTGTTGATATACCCGAATCTGTAGTCTTTCCCTGTCTCTACCCTTTTCGAAGACCAAATCTTAAGTTTTCCCCCCCTTCGGATTGTAAATCGTTCTCTGTTTTCCCTTGTTTGTTTGTGCACCCTGGTTTTCCTTAAATATCTTACCCGAGTGAAATCTTGGCCCCAAGCCCCTCTGTTTTTCTCCAAGGATGAACACTTGTCTCCTTTTTCAGTCACTGGTCTCCTTGTTTTCCCAGCCCATAGCCAGTCGCCCAAATCCTTGTTCACGTAGGTCGCAGCCATGGACACAAAGGGAGACATTCAAAGCAACCCATTTCGAGCTTAAAAGCAATAGGCAATTGTAATCCTTCAGTGGCAGAGATTCCATGAACAATCCAGATCAACGGCCCATAGGTGTCCGGAAGTCCAAAGTTGCCCAAAGTATAGCGCCAAAGCAAAAGATATGAAGTCCCCAAAGCCCCGAAGTAAGCATGAGTCGTTGATCTTGAAGGGAGCACGTGGCATCCAATCCAAGTGTTCGGGGAAATAAGCTTCGGGAATTTTGAAGTGGGAAGTGTGTAAAACTTTCGAAGGGCCGAAGCTCGAAGTCCCGAAGTGAATTTGGACCATCCGTCAGCATGGACACGCAGCATCCAATCTCTCACTTCAGGAGTTTTCCTCCGAGAAACTCTTCATGTTTCACATTCAAAAGCGTCAAAGTCCCGAAGTAGATCTCGACCATTCGAATCCAGACTACCACGCGTCATCAGATATGTCACTCTAGGAGTTTTACTTCGGGAGTTTTGAAATGAGAAACGCGCCAAAGTCCTGAAGTGGCCGAAGGCTCGGAGTGAATTTGAGTCATTGATCAACAAGAGCCACGTGTCATCAAATCCATAGCTCTAGGTAAAAGCACAGAAGGTAAGCAAAATTCGAGTTTTGATTTTCCTGAAGACCTGAAGTGGATCTCGACTGTCCAAATCTAGGAGCCACGCGTCGTTAGATCCCTAGATCTGACGGATTTGCTTGGGTCAAATACAGTTTGACTATTGAGAAGTTTGAAGCCCGAAGCCACGAAGGGATCTTAGTCGTCGATCTCAATAGGGCCACACGTCATTAGATCTATGACTTCGGGTAAAATCCCTTGGAATCCCAGGTTTGAGATTTGATTTTCCTGAAGTCTGGAGCCACGAAGGGATCTCAGCCGTCGATCTCAGGAGGGCCACGCATCATCAGATCCATAGCTCTGGGTAAAAGTAACTGAAGGCAGAGGAAGTTTGAGATTTGATTTTCCCAGAGTCCGGAGACCCAAAGTAATTCTCGACCGTTCGATTCAAGAAGACATGTGTCATCAGATCTCCAACTCCAAGTAAAAGCACATAGAGGAGCAAAAGGAAAATGAGCTAGCACCCGAGCCCTAGAGCACCAAGTTCGTAGCAGTCGTCGACACAGACACATGGCATCTGTCTAGCGCTGACACATGGCACTCATTTCAAGTGTTTTAGACATGTTTTTTGCCTGTTTTCGAGTGACACATGTCACCTCTTCGTCCGTGACATATCAACATGGTGACGTTAGACCTCCACATCAGATCATCCTTCGAGAGATGTTATTGTTCAGTGCCAAAAGTAGTGCCCCATCCCAAGGCAGACCTTTGGCAAATCCTAAAGTTGGTGGGCGATTAAGCTTGGCAGTGGCGATAAATCTAGCGGGCGCACTTAGATCACAGATCAGGATCAGACCTATGACCACAGTCCATTGCGGGGACGCAACATGCTCGGGCGATATTTTTCTTGAGTGGTCCTGCAATGGAAACCATGTTATGGCGAAAATGCTACGTGGTGAAATGTGATAGATTGCGGGCCCAAAAGCAGTTTGAATCCAAACCGCTTTTGACGGCCCCAAAATCTTCTGTTTATATGGCATCCTATCCGAGAGCAGCGCGTAGCCGCCCCTTGAGCATTAGGTCTCGTTCAATCTCCGAGGAGGCAATTAATGAAAATAGATCTGGTGGTTGAAACCTCGACTCACTCTATAAATGGAAGGAATGGAGGGTCTGGACCTGGGGACTGAACTGTCAGCTCGTGGTACACCTGTGGACAGGTTTCCTTGTAAAAACCATGCTGATCTGAGCTCGCGTCTGACAGAGGGATGCACGTTCGGTCTGATAGAAGAAGTCGCTGACGCAAAGCTTTGGTTGTAGTGGTCAGGTCACACTCCTGGTAGTGGCGAATTGTTCTGAGTATAAATAATTAGTTTTGATAGTTTGTTAAGGTCGTCAACTGGTTGAGTAGAGCTCCCTATTTTGTAATGTTTTGATGGCATAATTATTCTCTGGTTATGTACCAAATTTGAGACTTTCATGTTAATATAAGTCAACTTATTTTCATCTCTCTGCAAAAACTATGCTAAAACACTTGGGCATGGAGGATTCATTTGAGGGTTGTTATGTTATTGTAATGTAGGTTTGATTACAGTGGTATCGTGACCAGTTTTAGTCAGCTCCCTTGTTATCTTTTTCCCTCTTAAACTGAATGGCTCAGGCATGGAGGATCTAGTGGAGTTGTTGTAGCTGCATTGTGATGTAGGTTTGATCATTGTGTTGTTGTGACCGTGTTTTTTGGACATATTTCAGTGTCTGAAACTTGAGCTCAAGAGTGATCTTGAGTCTGATTTTTTCTTCTCCAAGCTTATTGAAAGCATGATGCTCATAGCAGTCTTGTTCACCTTTCTCACTAAGTCTTCCCTCTAATCACACTTAAAATCAATTCATTGACTGAAGTTAATGTGGCCCTCACTTCCATGTGCATTTCTTGTCCAACTCCATGTTGAACATCATTCATATATTGAGTTTTGTCCATTGACCTGCACTCATATAAAACCAACATCCACTCGAGAAGGCTTTAACTGATGTCCTAGATTGAAAATATCCCTGGGAGAACAATAATGACCAGATCTAGTCTTTGATGGTGAAAAAAGACCAGACACTTTTAGACTGCATATCATTCACTTGGCGACTCCATGTTTAAAGAATCCAATGGCGACTCCACAGTTTTAAGAAGTCATATTTTAGATGGAAGCCATTTTTTCTCCCAGGTTTGCTCCTTTTAATTTCTCTGATGTTCCTAGTTTTCCAAATATTGTTCCTACTATCGATGAGTGGGGTGATTTTTTGCCCATATTTAGAGAACGTAAAGATGACAACCCTGTCAAGCATCTCTGTGAGTTTCATGAACTCATGCATAAGTGGGAGATACATCATGAGGATTTATTATTGAAGATGTTCATGTTCTCATTAGCGAGAGATGCTCGTGAGTGGTATCACTCCTTGCCCCCTGCTAGCATCTCCTCCCTGGAACAGTTTCATGCAGATTTCAATGCTCACCGTCAAAGGTATTATTACTCGGAGTTAATCTTTCATAGTTGTTGTGAGGAGTATAGAGGTGGCATTCAGGACATGGTTCGTTCTTGCGAAAGCTGTGAGGATGAGGGACATCCCCCAGAGGAGACGATGGAGCTGATACAATCACATTCCGCAAGTATAGAGGAATTGGAGGCATATTTTTCTCGCCGCTCTTACGAAGAAAATGCAGAGGATATTCTGGTCCTGGAAACAAAGGTTCTTTACAACCCTGCTTATGATGAAGAAGTGATGTTGGATACTGACCAAGAACAAACAAATTTTGATGGATATCCCAGTGAAGATGACGAAGAGCAGAGCCTCTCCATGGTTCTTGTTTATGGTGATTGTGAATATGATCCTGGGGAGAGCCATGAAGGAGAAAAGGGCGAGCCACATCTCTCGGCTATCTTGGCTCCGAAATTTACCCCTTTCAATTTCTCATCCATAGCTGGTTATCCACATCCAATGTCGTATAGAGATGAATGGGATGACTATCTTCCCAAATTAAGAGGAAGCAAGCATGACAATCCCGGTAAGCACTTATTAAAATTTCATGTATGCATGCTCGAGCACGACTTCTTTCATAAGGATGTCTGGATCAAGATGTTCAGATTTTCTTTAGAGGAAGTTTCTCTTGATTGGGGTCTATATCTCCCCATTGCTAGTATCCATTCTTTGGAGGATTTTCACGATGTTTTTAATTCGTATTACGAGAAGACTTACCCGACTCATCTTATTTTTTAT
The DNA here is from genome assembly GCA_010110895.2 of Picea sitchensis. Taxonomy (NCBI): domain Eukaryota; kingdom Viridiplantae; phylum Streptophyta; class Pinopsida; order Pinales; family Pinaceae; genus Picea; species Picea sitchensis. The sequence goes on from SNQJ01S0141184.1 coordinate 18,756, forward strand.
GACTGTTGCAAAAAGTTGGCACTCCACATTCTGCAGATGATAGAGTGTTCCTCGTGTGACGAGTCCGGTAAATATTTGATTGAGAGAGAAAGCGAGGATAAAAATAAAAGAGTTATGCGCTCACCTACCCCTGAAGAATATTCAAAAGCATAAAGCATAGGCTTCCAATATTCTTATGAAAGAGAAAGCTCATACCAAGAGCAACATGATAGATAGAAAGAGCCATCCATGGATACACATGAAGAGACTTCTTGCTCTCAGCTAGCAGATGTTTTCAGAGCAGACAAAGGAAAAATGGAGGAACTAGAGGTGCAGTTCATCTCCTGTCTTAAACCTGTAAATGAGAAAATATCACCTTGGATCAGCCAACCCGCATCAGTCCTATACCCACTTGTATGCTATGAGAACATCGAACAACGGGTGAGCAACAATGAAGTGCAAGAGGTAATTTCTTACCAGTCGAGCTTTCCTGATTATAAATTTTGTGACCCTGTGGGGTTGTATATGGAGTTGTGTTTTCCAAAAGCATTGGAGCCTGCAAAATTATTCATATTTTCGTCATTTGGAGGTATTTCCATTTTTCCCATACATGTTTTCTTTGTGCTGTCATACTTCCATTACCTTTTATGGATTATTTGCAGAAAAGAGAAGAATTTTATTACTGAGCAGTCTGGGTGGCTATGGTGGAAGTTTTCTTTCACCTAGCACTTTGTGAAAATCAGTTAGTCCAGGAGTGTACATAAATAAGTTCCTTCTGGAGCCCATGTGTTCATTTTCGTTTTTTAGTAGAGTAGTGTACATATTTCCCTGTTTTCTTCAGCAAATTTTTTGAGCTAGACTCCATAGCCCAACAGCCAAGGCATTGAAACTGTGCGTTCTTGGCAGTTCACAGGGAGCATGCCATCCCCTGTGCAGCCAAATGTTATCACATAAGGTTGTCAAGGGCCATAGGTGTGTGTCGATATACCCGAATCTATAGTCTTTCCCTATCTCTATCCTTTTCTAAGACCAAATCTTAAGTTTTTCCCCCCTTCGGCTTGTAAATCGTTCTCTGTTTGCCCTTGTTCATTTGTGCGCCCTGGTTTTCCTTAAATATCTTACCTGAGTAAAATCTTGGCCCCAAGCCCCTTTGTTTTTCTCCAAGGATGAACACTCATCTCCTTTTT
>SNQJ01S0141185.1:0-24901 GCA_010110895.2 Picea sitchensis
CCATAATGATGATGTCATCTTATTACATGATTCCTTGATCACATGTATAGACTAGGTATTGAATAGATTAATGCCTTTGCTGTGATTGGTTTGTGTTGTTGTGATTGGATGACACAAGAGCATCGGAGCAGAGCGAGGAACAACAGAGATTAAAGGAGAGCGTTCATAAGGTATGCTCACCATCCATTTCTCTTAGTTCATTCAATAGCTAGATCTAGGGAAAGAGTAGTATTCTGTCACGTTTTGTTCCAGATCCAGGTGGATCTGGGGAGATTGGTCTGTGTCCACACTCACGAATTTATCCATAAACATCCTACCTCGGGGTTTTCTTGTCTCATGTTCATCTTTTCAACTTTATCAATCATTCCAGGGAAATCCAAAACCTCATGTCCAGTATCTTTACAACAAAGGAAAATAAGGCCTCTACCAGGGCATTCCTTAGCAAGATGTCATGGTCTGCTACAACTATAACAAAGATTCAATCCTCTCTTTCTATTGAACGATCCCCAACCTTTCTTGTACTAAGCATTGGGATCATAGTGATGGACCTACAAAAAATTATTTCTAAGATCCTGCATCCATTTGTTAGTCCAATAATTTTGTCTATGCATAGGAATAACATATCTTCCACTATTTCTATCAGATCTATTCATATCATATCTTCTTTCTTCTAGTTGTGCCCTGGTTTTCAGACTAGGACCAAATCTATTAAACATACCTAGATCCATTCTTTTGAAACAAAAATTTCCACTTATCTTACCTTTATCATAGCACAATTCTTTAAAATCTTTCCTATTCTCTTCAGATCTAAATTATCTTCTTAGCACAGAGCTTCACATATCAAGTAGAGTACTGTGCACTAGGCAAACACATCTACACATAGATAATTCTCTTTTCCTCAGTTCCCAGCAATCACAGTTTCAGGTCTCTACAACGAAACCATTTGTTTGCACAGGGGCAGGCCCAGGGTTCAACGCTTCAACAACGCACCAAAAAAACCCTAACTACTAGACCTTTTGGAAACACCTACAAAGAAGATGAAGTCTCACTCGAGGTAGAGACAGGGGGATTGTAGGACTCAAATGTCTGCAACCTAGCTGGGACACAAATACGTGATTCCAATACTTAATAGAGCACTTAGCAGTTAACATTCATTAGTATTTAACTCTTGTTCACATCGCAAGTAAAACCCTAATTACAGAGCAGCGCAATGTTCAACAAGATCTAACACACTCAATCACTTAGCACATAGAAACAAACCAGATCTAGCATTCATTCACATTACTAAGTGCTAAGCTATTATATCAGATGCATCTAACATACATTAAGATAACAACACTAAGCATAAATCACATCAATCGCACAAAGAAACCATAGCACATGATATACGTGGTTCACCCCCAGCGTGGGACTACGTCCACCAACTCTTCTTCTTCTTTATTATCTTTTGCTAATCTCCTTACATGCACATAGCATCAAAACCAACTCCACATAGGATAGGAGATCTATGCGCACCTCACCAGATCCTCCTTCCCCAGGCTTGGCACAACACAGAGTCTTTCTTACAATCACTTGCACTCAGCTCTATAAGTTCTCAATACAGAATATGCACAGAGCTTAATCGATCACATAGATCCAACTACTTACATTTCTTGCACTTAGCATAGCACCACATACACATCTTACTTACTTCACCTAGATTTCTATTTATACTTTACAAAATGGGCCTAATCATGGGTAAATCCATGGGCCGACATGCCATACCCATTACATAAACCCTAAACCCAAAAAGTCCACAAAAGGTGGCAAGATTTCGCAATCTCCGATTCACCTAGTGCTTCGTCTTTGACCAGCCTGTCGAAGTCCCAAAATTGATCAAACATGACCAACAATGTGCCTCTCTCTCTTCCTTCTTCTTCAACTGCAGCTACCAAACTTGTTCTCTGGATGATCAAATGAGTGAGTGAACAAATGAGGCGTTGACTTCCTTTATTTATACAAATTGGCAAATGATGAAAGGAGTTGTCTCTTCACTGGCAGGGCCGAATTCTCTTTCTAGGTGGTTAGAACCACTTTAATTTTCCTGGGGTCGGACTTCTTAATTTGCATGTTACAATTAGGGTTTGACCAATCCGCAAAAGGGGATTTGGTCATTTACAGTGCCCGACATGATCAATCCTTAAAAGGGGATAGATCTAATGAATAATACATCAATAATAAATAGAATACTCTTTTTAGTTACAATATTTCAACACTCCCCCTTAACAAGAAGGGTATTCTACAACATCATCAGGAGAGAGAGAGGCAAACATCATCAAAATCATCTGGAACACTGACTTGCATATCTATAAATCATCAGAAGTTTTTCTCAACATCAATATCATCAACAACACAACACAAAGGCTGGAGCATCATCAACATCAACACTAGGTTGAGGGTCTTCAACATGAAGCTGGCATCACAGCACGAAGTTGGCTACACAATATCATCAACAGAGTTGGCCCTTGACCAAGTTTTGAGGATTCTTGTTCACGATTGACCTATTTTGGGACTTCGATAGGCTGTTGAAGGTGGAGCGCAAGACGAAGTGAAAATCGTGGGATCTTGGCCCCTTTTTAGGTCTTTTTGGTTTTTTGGCTTATGTAATGGGTATGGGAATGTTGGCCCATGGGTTTACCCATGTTTAGACCCGATTTTGTAATGTATAAACAAGTAGCTAGGCCATGTAAGAAGAGTCTGTGTGTAAGGAGGCATCTATGTGATGGGATGCTAAGTGCTAGTGTTTGATCTATGTGATCAAGAGTTATAAATGATTTGTGCATACTATGTGAAGCTTGCAAGGTTAGTGCAAGTAACCGTAAGAGACTGTGTAAAGGCTTGGTACTGTACCCTAGCTCGAAGAAGGAGAATCTAGCAGAGTGCGCACAGATCTCATGTCTTCTGCGGAGTAGGATTTCGATGCTATGTGCCTATAAGAAGCTTGACCGAAGATAATAAAGAAGAGAAGAGTTGGTGGACGTAGCCCCAAGGCGAGGGTGAACCACATACATGTTGTTTTGATATTCTTTGTGCGATGTGTTGATATGTTTATGTGTTTATTTTCTTAGTGCTTTATTATAGATGAATGATAGATAGATCTATTGATTTTTTCTACTTAATAATGTGAATGAATGCTAGATCTAATCTATGTTGGTATTCTTAGTTCTTGGATCTATTGGATCTATGTGAATATTGTGTTAATCTGTTATCAGGGTTTATCTACACTATAACTAAGAAATGGATATTGATGAATGTTAACTGCTAAGTGATCTGTTAGGTGTTAGAATCACAGATCTGTGTCCTAGCTAAGGTTGTAGACATCTAAGTCCTGCAACCACCCCTGCCTCTACCTCGGGTGAGACTTCATCTGCTTCACAGGTGTTTCCGAAAAGGATGGTAGTTAGGGTTTTGTTGGTGTGTTGTAGCATTGAACCCTGGATCTTCCCCTGTGCCAACAAATGGTTCCGTTGTTGGGAATTGAAATTGTGATTGCTGGGAACTGAGGAAGAAGAAGCTTTTTGCAAAGATCTGAAATGAAAAAGAGAAAATCTATGTGCATAGAACTGTTGCTCTAATACGCAGTACTATTTGATTTTTGGAGCTCTGTGCCAAGAGGAAGGGTCAGATATGAATAAAAGAGGTCAGATCTGAAGAAAATAGGTAAGATTTGGGAACTTTGTGCCCAGATAAAGGTGAAAGTGAGACTAAAGAGGTAAGATTTGGGAGCTTTGTGCCCTGATAAAGGTGAAAGTGAGACTAAAGAGGTGAGAACTTTAAGCTTTGTGCTTTGTAGAAGTAAAATAAATGGAAATTTTTGTTTCTAGAATATGGATTTAGGTATGGTTAATAGATTCTATCCTAGTTTGAAAACTAGGGCACTGATAGATGAACGAATATTTTATATAAGTAGATCCTATAATAATAGTGAAAGATATGTTATACCTATGCATAGAGAGAATGTTTGGACTAACAATTGGATGTAGGACCCTAGAAAGAATTTGTTGGAGGTTAGATACTATGATCCTAGCGTGCAGTATAGAAAAGGTTGGGGATCATTTAAAAGAAATAGAGGATTAACCCTTTTTTATAGTTGCAGAAAACTAAGACATCTTGCTAAGGAATGCCCTGGAAGGAGACCTAGTTGCCCCTATTGCAATGCTATGGACAATGAAATATCAGATTTCCCTAGAATGATTTCTAAGGTTGAAAGGATGAATATGAGAAAGTATGAACCCCATAAAGAATCAGAGAAAGTATTGCTACAGATGAAATAAAACATGAATAACCACCGACATATCATCTTATCATAGATCTTCAAAGAAAAAGAATGCATAGAAGCAAGAATATGAGACTTCGACATTGACTGTGTTCTGGATGACTAAACATGGGTGGATATCATGACAGAAAGAACTTGGGAACTTTTAGGGAAGCCTGCAATGATTCCTTCATTGGGAGGAATAGGACTATTCGGAGGAAAACTGATAATCCTATGTGGGAAGCTCACCCAGATATCTATGAATGCCAATGGAACTTCGACAAAGGAAGATTTTGAGATTATTAAGTTCACTGAGAACAATGCTCCATTTGCTATATTTCTAGAAAAACCTTGGATTGAAAGAGATCATATCAGAAGGAAGGAAGTATAAATCTTAGAACAGAGGAAGCACGAATTAAAATATTTCATGACTAGGAGGATCTCACACTTGATTGAAGAACGGGAGAACAGATTGAATCTATTTAAAACCAGATACTAGGATGTCGAAGCTGGAAGAACACTAGAAGACCCACAAAAGAATGAAGTACCTATTCCAAATATACATGAAGTATTACCCCTTATTTCTAGGAAAGAATCTCAACAACGAGAAGTTACTATGCCAAGAGGAGATAAGAATCATAACGGAAAAAGGAATATCAAGACAAAACTCACTGGGAAAAAGGATAGGAAGCTAAGTAAGAAGAGATCTAAGATTGAAAAGTTACATAAGGTTCCATAGGGAACTTCGCAGAAGGAAAATTTTCAAAATTAGAACTTCATCGAGATATCAGAACAACGTCACATGGTACTTCGCCATGGCGAATAAATATAGTCGTTGGGAATAGTATAACCATTAGACTGAATCCCTGAATGGATAGGAAATCATTTATGGTCAGACAACTCACCACCAGACCATTGGGACCATGCCATAACAGACAAAATTGAGTTAATGAAGGCTTCTCAGTCGTTGCAAGGGATTTGTTTCCAAGTTATCTATTTAACTCGTTGCGCCATGCACTGAGAACACTTTTGCGAAATGTGATTATTTGAGCCCGTAGCATAGTTGATTTCGCAAAGTGATCATCGCGCTATTTCCATCCACCCCTTTACATTAAGTAATTACTCTTCTAACCTGAGATATTCAACCACAAGTGTGTATGTCCAAAGAACTCAGCATCGTCGAAGAGTCTATGAAGGAAGTACTAATCGACCTCATGACTAAGAGAGTCATGTCTGAGAGAGTAATCTCTATGGGTGTACAACCTTCATTAATTACAGGAGTTCAAGCCTCTCCATGCACTGCTCATGGAGCCGGACCATCCCGACCATTAACAAAAAAGAGAACTAAACATAGAGATGACCTAGCCGATGCAAAGTTGATCCCAACCATATTGCCCGACTACATCCAGCCTTTCGCCGGTGCGGTGAGCCAAGATAGTGTGCCAAGAGATTTCGAGTACACCATGGTTACTGTGTACCTTCTGAAGGGGATACACGTAGTTCGAGCGTAGAAGGACACGATCGTAGCGTTGAAGTTCAACGACTTCAACCTCAGAGATCACCAGAACCATAACATGCTTGCCCCATACAAATACATGACCATGATGAAGGGGAAGAACTCAAAGATAATCCCCCAGTCATGGACGATGAACCTCGTGTAGTCCACCTTGTTGAATGTAATGAAAATCCCACAATTTGGAAGACACCAGGAATTCAACGCCTATGTCAAGCTACTACTTTCATGTTACCATGGTGGCTACTTATGGCTAAACCATCATATCACATTCGATCCAACACTGATCCATAGGATCATAGGGTTGAGTATGCAAGGACCTGACCCGCAAGATTTCTATCCAAGAAAATCCACAGATCGTGCACTAGCACAGAAGATCAAGGATACATACAGCGATGTTTAGAAGGGGATGCGAGGCTACAAGGTATCTTCCATCCAGAATGGTGCAATGCACCTAGCATGCCAGCTAATATCTCGAAATCTAGTAAAAAATAACAAACCTACGTAGTTCACAGGCTTTGTCGTTGACCTTGCGGGGAAGTGTGTAGAAGGTCTACAAATGAACTAGGTGAAGTACCTAGTCAATCAGCTTGAAATAGACTTCCGCGAAGTGCAGGATCAGGGCTACAAGTTTCACTTCAACTGGCTCCTGATCCTCATCGTGTTTGTCACCTAGGAAATGATGAAAGGTGCGACCGTCCCAGACATCGATCCATTCAAGCTACTTGCTACAAAGTTCACCACACTCTGGTATTCGAGTGATATGAACAAACAGTGGCAGTCGAATGTTGTTTTTCATACATATTACCTTCAGCTGAAGAGAGCCAACGAAGTTGAACCTTGCATGACTCCGAACACCCTCCATAGGTTCTGACCCCTGATGAAGTTCCGCATAGATCAACACTTCATCTACATTACAGCGTGAATCGATGAACATAAGGAGCAGCTCCAGTCGTACTATAACCTCATGGAAGAGGACCTTGAGGAGATCACTAAGGACTAGTTCACAGATCTCCTTATCCCCGCTAACCTTGCAGAGATGTTTGACCCAGAACTGGACAGCCCGGAGGCCACTCACAAAGAATAGAACACACCCGGAACCAGTATACGAAAGAAGACTAAAGAGGTGATCTGAAAATAGAAGGCTGACTTGTGATGCTATGCAAGCACCCTCTACTTCATAAAATAAATCTTAACATGACCTTGCTTCATGTGTTAAAATATGCAAGAGGTTTCATGTGTCAAGTTCTTGGTTCTTCTTTGCAATGTTCATGTGTGAGGAAATGATCTTTTAAAAGGTTAATTAGGTGTTATAAACCAATACACAGCCATAAAAAGTGCAGCAAATAACACAATAAACTCACAACAAAAGCAAGATGATAAAGGAGTTCACCCCTCTCTGGGCTACGTCTCCTTGAGCCTCCTTCAATGGACTTCGCTCTCTGGGATTAGTTTGTCAAATTCTCTTTACAAGCTTCTGCTCAACTCCAATGGATTTACAGACTATACCATTAGGTTCAGAATACATAAAAACCCCAAATTTGACTGTAAAAACTCTGCAAATGGACAATGGCTCATCCAACAATGACCTCTTCTACATGTGACCTCCAAGCTTCCCTGAGCAAGAATGAGGCAAAAATACCTGTAGAAGTCCTCCAATGGATCTGCAACCTATCCCAATGTGTTAAGAGCATAATAAACAGTCAAGAATGACTATTCAGTCTCAGAAAATGGATATATACTCATCTCAGCAATGCCTCAAACAATGAGGGCTTTAAGGCTCCTGAAGCTTCCTCAAACTTCAAATGTGAAAAACCTGCAAATGGGCTCTTCAAATGCCTGTGAAAACCTCACCAATGGACTCAGGACGTCCAAAAACCCCTAGCTGGGCTTTTACGGCACCTGATTTGGTCAAAAACTCATCAAGTTATGCTTGCTGCCATTTTTCCTTTCTCCAAGCTCTGTTACAGGCTCGCCATATTGCACCTCCTGGAAAAGTGAACCTGGCTTCTCCCCGTTTTCGGTCACAAAACTCAGCAAAAACGCGCGTTCCACAAATCGCGCTAATTTGTCGCACCGTTAGCGAGACTAAGGCCCTCCAAGTCGGAGGTGTTGGGCGCATGGGGGGCCATATGGCCACGTCCCAGCGCAAATCTTGGCTCTCGTTCTGTAGATTAAATGTGGGTTCGACAAGTGGCGGGCGCGTGGTTTTAAAACCCAACCAAAATCCAAAACGCGCATTGTATATTGTTGATATAACTGGGGGTTAACATAAATTAAACTCCCGCGCAAATACACATTACATTGGTTGTATAAACTTTGGGTTATAAATTATAAACCCGTGCCACATTTAAATCCGCGCCATACACAATAGTTATGTGTTAAATAAACATTGCAACGAAACCATATTATACTCCACGCCAACACACAAACGGTGGTCATATATAAAACCCCACAAAACCGCGGGCTAGTTACATAGTGTAACACCAATAGACCACGGGCCAATAGTTTAAAGCCCCCACGCGATGTAAACAATTGTAGAGCGGTCACATGTTTGATGGTATATAACCGTGGCATAAAATGTTAAAACCCCGCACTCTACACACAAATGGTCATATGAAATACCACATGGAACCGTGGGTTTTATCCACTACTCCGCGCACTGTTTGAATGCCTGGTCACATGTTGATCCCCGCCATATAACCGTGGCTACACATTTGGAATATACCCTGCGCTCCATTTATCAACCAGAAGGCAGGGTTATATGAACGATGGTGTGACCGGGGGCTGGGGCTAAGCCCCAGCCCGGACCCCCGCCGATTGAAATATAATTGCAATTTAAATATTATTAAATCCATTGTATAAACAAGGATCTACATGTGGCCTAATGGCACGACGCATTATGTTAAAGATTTGTGTAGTGGGGAGGTCCGGGCGTCAAACCCCGCGGCCTCCATATAGCTTATATACGAGTACATAGTCAAACCCAGGGTGCCACGTGGCAGCCCTGGATTGGGCCACGTGGCACCCAACTATTCGACAATGAATTGCCACGTGTCAACAAATGACTCGTCCCGTTGTCAACCAATCACAACTCACCACATCATCAAACTGCCAAGTCACCTGCCACGTGTGCCACGTCAGCACTGTACGTCCTGCCACATCATCTATATGGCCTGCCACGTCAGCTGTACGGCCTGCCCAGTCAGCATCAAATTTTTTACCTGTTTGGCCCGGCGAACAGATCGCGATAACTTCTCCATACAGACTCCGTTTGCGAAAGTAAATATACCGCCGGAATCAGGAGAACGAGACGGATGCAATGGCACCGTTTTCGTCACATTCCAATCACTTTGAAAATTGAGCAAATTTTAGACCCCTGGTCCAGATTCTGATCAAGAGGTCCAATATTTAAGCAGCGCCTCAGGAAAGACTGCTTCAGTATCACCTGACCGAGGGGGTGATGATGAAGTAGAAGAGATAAATGGAAAAGAAGTTGAATATAGGTAAGGCAAAGTAACACCACCTAGAGACGAGGTTGACCCCTTGAAGAAGAGGAAGGTTTATCCCTCGAAACCGTCTTCCTGAAAGAAATCGAGAGCCACCGTGACCAAGATGCAGACTGTACTCACCACCGATGATTTTGACTTCATCATAGAATCTCTAAACAATGCTTCACTAGAAATCACAGAGAAACAGGAGGCCAATCAGGTGGAAATGTATGATATAATTGAGGTCGAGCTCTAAGGGGTATAGTAGGCCCTTTAGTCCAGTCGCGTAGTCCCCACTATGCCCCTGCCATCGGGAGAACTAGAGTTGGGAGATGAGCCAGTCCAACTCCACCAACTACAAAATGCAACCGAAGCTCACCTTTGACGAGCACAAGAAGAAATAGAACAAGCCACCCAGGCCTTGAAGCAAGTGAAAGGAGTACTCGTAGAATAACATTGAGTTGTGGAGCAGGAGAAGGTTGCTCTCCAAGCAAAGTTTGATGAAGATAAATCACAGATGCAACAAGGAAAAGAATAGTTTCTCGTGGAACAACTCGAAGTAAGATAAGCAGTCAACAGAGCACTTCGCTCTGTGACGGGATTAGAGCCACGGGCAGAGGAAGGAGTCACGCATCAAGTAGAGAACCTCGCGGAAGCTATCCAGTAGCTACAACAAAGAATAATAGACTTAGAGCTCTGCACAGTGCCCGACACTCCACAAGATGTAAGGGATCAAAGAGAAGCAACTACCTAGAGCGCAGTCAAGAGAATAAAGGCCCTTTCCATGGAATGCAAGCAAGTGAGTGATCACAGTGCCAAGATGTATGAGCAACTCACTGGGAACCCAAAATTGAATTTACTTGAGTCACAGCTCCAGGAAGCGAAGAAGCAAGCAGAGACAATACAGACACACTTGAATCCCTTGTCAGCTGTGGAAAGAATGAAGCGATCCCAAGAGCAGCACTGCCCAACAGCAGGTCCACACTATCCAGAGCAGAGTCATGGAAGTAACTTAGAAGCTCCAACCTGTACAGGATGAGGCTTGCCAATTGTTCATAGAAATCGAAGGCCAAGGAGCAGAACTGGAGCAGGTCGTCACTGCAGTTGAACAATGCCTAGAGGGACCTGTCAATGAAGAAGTCATCCAAGAGTTCATTGAACAGGAGGTTGTGTCACAACAAGAAGTCTAAGAATCTCAAGCCAAGCTTGAGGATTTTGAAGTAGAACTAATCAGATCAGAGTGACTCGGGACGATTCACAGGTGAGTGTTAGGGGCCTGTTGGCCCTTGACCAAGTTTTGAGGATTCTTGGTCATGATTGACCTATTTTGGGACTTTAATAGGCTGTCAAAGGTGGAGTACAATACGAAGTGAAAATCGTGTGATCTCAGCTCCTTTTTAGGGATTTTTGGGCTTTGGGCTTATGTAACATGTATGGGAATGTCGACCCATGGGTTTACCCATGTTTAGGCTTGATTTTGTAATGTATAAATAAGTAGCTAGGCGATGTAAGAAGAGCCAGTGTGTAAGGAGGCATCTATGTGATGGGATGCTAAGTGCTAGTGTTCGATCTATGTGATCGAGAGTTGTAAATTCTTTGTGCATACTGTGTGAAGCTTGCAAGGTTAATGCAATTTTGTAAGAGACTGTGTAAAGGCTTGGTGTTGTACCCTAGCTCGAAGAAGGAGGAGCTGACGGACTACGCACAGATCTCATGTCTTCTGCATAGTAGGATTTTGATACTATGTGCCTGTAAGAAGCTTGACCTAAGATAATAAAGAAGATAAGAGTTGGTGGACGTAGCCCCATGGTGGGGGTGAACCACGTACATGATGTGTTGTTATTCTTTGTGCGATGTGTTGATATGTTTATGTGTTTATTTTCTTAGTTCTTTAATATAGATGAATGATAGATATATTTGTTGATGCTTTGTGCTTAATAATGTAAATGAATTCTAGATCTGATCTATGTTGGTATTCTTAGTTCTTGGATCTATTGGATCTATGTGAATACTGCGTTGATCTGTTATTAGGGTTTATCTACGCTGTAACTAAGAACTAGATATTAATGAATGTTATCTGTTAAGTGCTCTGTTAAGTGTTAGAATCACATATCTGTGTCCCAACTAAGGTTGCAGACATCTGAATCTTGCTACCACCCCTGCCTCTACCTCGGTTGAGACTTCATCTGCTTCACAGGTGTTGCTGAAAGGGACGATAGTTAGGGTTTTGTTGGTGCATTGTTGTAGCATTGAACCCTGGGTCTGCCCCTGTGCCAACAAGCATGAAGCTAGAATCACAATATGATACTGGAAACACAACATCATCAGCATGAAACTGGCATCACAACACGAAGATGGCTACACAATATCATCAACATGAAGCTGACATCACAGTACGATACTGGCAACATATCACAACACAATATTGACACATCATCACATCATGAGGCTGACACATCATCACAGCACGAGGCTGACACATTATCACAGAATGAAGCTGGCACATCATCACAGCATGAGGTTGGAATCACAACACTACTCCCCCTTTCAAGGGAGGCCCTTTCGGACTACACCAAGCTTTTCTCAAAAGTGCTCAAACTTTACACGAGATAGAGGCTTGGTCAACACATCAACAACCTGTTCATCTTTACTAACATATTGGAGATTTATGGCTCCTCTCTACACCATATCACAGATGTAATGATATCGGATATCTATGTGTTTTGATTTGTGATGGAACATAAAAAACCCAAAAAATATACATCAGATACATCAATGATCCAATGATCTGTCTGTACAACATAACATCAATCAATTTTGATGAAGTATTAACCAGGAGATTCAACTTTGTTTCCATAGGTGTATTCATGGAGTTGCACTCCAACATATCAAATATCTTCAGTATTTCAACTGATACTTGCCTTGGTTAAGGAAGATCCTCTCTAGGATCTGCGAGACCTCAAGACCTACGAAATAGTGCATTAGGCCAAGGTCTTTCATCTCAATTTCTGCAACGAGCTTCTTCTTACATTTAGTGGTGATCTTTTCTTCTCCAGTTAAGAATAAGTCATCCACATACAACAACAATATAACCAACTCATCATTCATAACCTTGAAGTAAATGTTAGAATCAACTATACTCTTGGAAAAACCCAAGCTCGTAAGAAAAATATCAATCCTTCCATCCTAAGATCTAGGAGCTTGCTTCAATCCATACAGAGACTTCTTCAACTTGCAGACATGAGTCTTCTTGTCTTCAACTTCAAATCCTTAAGGTTGTTCTATATACACTTCTTCTTCAATGACACCATTCAATAAGGCAGTTTTCACGTCCATCTGGTGTAACCTCCACTTCATATTAGCTGCAAGGGCTATGATGGTTCTGATTGAAGTGTATCTAGCTACAGGAGAAAACGTCTCTTCGTAATCGATGCCTTCCTTTTGAGAAAATAAATGAGCAACAATCCTTGCTTTATATTTCTCAATACTTCCATCAACAACATGTTTTATTTTGAAAATCCATTTGGAAGATACCACATCCTTTCTATTCGGTCAGGGAACTATTTACCATACATCATTCTTTATGATGGATTGGTATTCTTTTGTCATGGCATATGCCCATTATTTCTTCTTAATGGCTTCTTCAAAGAAGGTAGTCTCCTTCTCTAAGAGATCACACACCAAAACCATATAACTAGAGAATGGCTTAGGTTTCTTCACTTGTCTCATGGTTCCTTCGAGAACACCATACTTCTCTCAATCGTGAATAAGTTCCCTTGCCTAGGCTGGCTTTCTCTTGTGGGAGATCATCATCTGGGGAGGTTCTTGAGATTCTATTATGTCATGGTCTTCTAGAATCTCCTCATCAGGGGAAGATATGAATTCCCTTACTGGTTCTGCAACTCTGGGAGCTACAGGTTCCTATTCATATACTTCTTCAAGCTGACATCTTCTTGATTTCTTGAATGGTGCATCTTCATCAAAGGTTACATCCCTGTTGATCTCAATATGATGGTAACCTGGTATATAAACTTTGAAGGCCTTGGAGACCTCACAGTATCCAAAAAATATTCCCTTCTTTCTTGAAGGGTCCATCTTGATTCTCTTCTCTTTTGTAATATGTACAAATATTGGGCAGCCAAACATTTTGAGATGGCTTACTTCTAGATTCTTTCTGAAGAACATCTCTTCAGGGGTCTTGAACCCAATTGAACTATGGGACAATATATTTTGTACATATATTGTTGTTTTTGTTTCTTCTTCCCATAAGTACATTGGAATATCTTGATCATGGATCATGGTCTTCAATGCTTCCATTATAGTTTTGTTCTTTCTCTCTGCTACACCATTTTTTGGGGGATTGTATAGAGTGGTGAGCTCCCTCTTGATCCTGACATCTTTACAAAAGTTTGCAAACTCTTTTGAGGTGTATTCTCCTCCATTATCTGACCTGATTATCTTGATCTTTCTTTCAGAAATATTCTCTATCAAGGCTTTGAATTCCTTGAATTTACTGAACACTTCATCTTTTGATTTCAAAACGTAAACCCAGTTTTAATGAGAATAGTCATCAATAAAGGATACATAGTATACAAACCCACTAGTGGAGGATGATGGCATTGGGCCACACACATATGAGTGAATGAGCTATAGGAATCTTTCTACTTTACTGTATCTCTTCAGAAAAGGGTCCTTGATGTTCTTTCCTTGTGCACATCCATTGCACACACCTTCATGGTCAACCTTGAGTTCTGGTAGACATGTGACTGCCTTTCTTACATAAGGTAATGCCTTGTATTTGATGTGGTTTAATCTTCTATGCCAAAGTTCACATGGATTCTCAATGGAGTGAGTCATGGATGCTTCTGACTGACCCTTTAGCTTATACAAGCCACCTACTTCTTTTCCAATAACATTTTCTTTTTCCATGGTTTTTCATTTGGCCCACATAAGAACTTCTCCATATATGAAAGAAAATTTGAAGCCTTTATTTTCTAAAGATGAGATGGAGATTAAGTTATTTGTCAAACCTGGTACATATAGTACATCCTTCATATTCATTGGGGTCCCTGAATTAATCTTTTAATTTGATTCTCCTACTCCCTTGATAGGGTATTGATAATCATCTCCAAGTGTAAATTTCTAAGAAAACTTCTTTTCTGAAAGGCAAGAGAGAATGTATCTTTGACCTGTCATGTTCTTGGAAGCACCACTATCAATGAGCCAAGTGTCCTCACCAGGTGATACTGATCCTAAGAGGGTAGAGATTAATACATAGTCTTCAATTCGTTCTTTTATCATCTTTGTGGGTGGCTCTTCATCTTCAACTGCATGGGCATGGTGCCTCTTTTTTTCTTCTTGTATTATTCGTGTCAATCTAGACAATGTTTCACAATATGTCCCATATTGTCACAATGGTAACATTGGTAGCATGAGAAATTTTTTCTTTGTCCTTTCTGAAACTTATGGAATCTCCTTGGTTGAGATTCTTTATGTGTGAATTTGTTTTGGGGGTAAGACTCCTTATGAGTTTCTTTCTGGAAGTAAGACTTATTTCTTCCTCCTTTAGTATGAGTAGCTAGGGCTTGATCTTCATCTCTTGATAGCAAATCTTCTCGGTTAGCCACTCTTGATTCTTGTTGAACACATTCTTCCCAAGACTGTCAAATTGTAGTTTGTCTTTTCTGGCACAAATAGATTGGATGAATGCATCCCAAGGTCTTGTGAGACCAATAAGGGTTTTCATTATAATTTCATATTAATCTATAGTATCTTCAATTGCTTCTAGTTGTTATTTAAATTGTGATATTCTGGAGAAGTATTCCTAGATTGTTTCTCATTTTTGCATTCTTGTATTCTTGAGTTGAGTCCTTAGATTCATCTTCCGATTTATGTTCTTTCCTTCATATAATCTGGTTAGGGCATCAAACATTTCTTTTGGAGTATTCTTTGAAGACACTTGAGGAATCAAGTGATCTTTGATACAATCTGCAATGATTATTTTGGCCCTAATTGTGTCATTTTGGTGTTTTTCTTTAACTGCGGCATCGGTGGGTTCTGGTACATCCTCTTTAATGAATCTTGTCAGGTCATTCTCTTCAAGAATGAGTCCAATCCTATACTTCTAGGCACGGAAATTTTCCACACCTTCTAGCTTGTCAACAAGCTTAGTTCTTGCATACATCTTTACCTGGAGCTAGGAAAATGACCAAAAAATGAAAATGCTCAGAATTGAATTTTGAACTTACCAGGAGGTGTGCTTGGCTGAGGTGAGTAGCCTGGTGTGGTTAGATTTCAGAAAATCCAAAATTTTCCCCTTCAAACTTGACCAGTGGATTTTTGGACTGGTACTTCTAGTTTTCTTGTACTTCTGGTTTCCTGGTACTTCTGGTTTTCTAGTACTGGTGAAAACTAGGGTTTCACTTTCCTAGAGTTCTATCCACTGAAAAGGTGCACTGAATATGCCAAAGAGTTCCTTGTGCTAGGTTGCACTTTTCTAGATGACTTTTGGGATGAAATTCCTCTTCAATAAAAAGCCCTAATTTTCTTATACGACAACAATGACGTTTTTTCTTTTTCCTATGAAAGATTCTCTCTTTAGCTTAGTTCTGATACCATGTTAGAATTTAAGATATTATTAGGTTTCTTTTCAATTTAATAGATAACCATATCATAGATAGGATCAATAAGAGAAACAAAATCACAAGAGATACATCATTTATCATGGGAAACCCTCGTAGGGGAGAAAACCCAACAAAAACTTCCTTAATATAGATAACCAATACAATGCCAAGACAATAAACCAAACACTAGAGAATATCCTCTCCCAAGCAATGTGCCTCTCTCTCTTCCTTCTTCTTCAACTGCAGCTACCAAACTTGTGCTCTGGATGATCGAATGAGTGAGTGAACAAATGAGGCGTTGGATTCCTTTATTTATACAAATTGGCAAGTGCTGAAAGGAGGTGTCTCTTCACTCGAAGGGCTGACTTCTCTTTTTGGGTGGTTAGAACCACTTTAATTTTCCTAGGGGGCGAATTATTAATTTGCATGTTACAATTAGGGTTTGACCAATCCGCAAAAGGAGATTTGGTCATTTACAATGCCCGACATTATCAATCCTCAAAAGGGGATTGATCTAATGAATAATACATCAATAATAAATAGAATACTCTTTGCAGTTACAATATTTCAACACCTATCCCTTTTGATTGTTTCTGCATAGCGTTTTGGATATGTTTATTGTTCTGTTATTTTGGATCTTGATCCTTTTTTCTGTCTGATTGTATCCGAGTCTGGAATTGTCATGATGAGGTTTTTGACTGCCGATAATTCCATTCAAAACTTTGCAGTTGTTTTGCATAATTTTCTTTTGAAGATCCTTTCTCAATGTGACAATCTCAACTTCCAAATTTCCAATGATCCTCTCTCTTCCTTCTAGTTGTTCTTTGGGAGATTCTTCAATTCTTGTATCTTCTTCAATTTGAACCTTTAAATTTGTGATCATTTGTTCTAGTTCCTAGTGTCTTCTTTCTTGTCTAGTTCCTCTTGTAGTTTCTTGTTTTTCCTCTTTTCTCTTTTGATAACTTCTATGGAACACAACAATTCTTCTCAGTAGTCAACTTCTGCCTCTTCATATTCTTCTTCGGCCTCTTCATATTCTTCTTCAGAGTCTTCTTCATCAGAGTCTTCTACTACCATGAATAGAACTCTTTATGTCTCACTGTCACTGACTTCATCTTCATCTGATGATGAGATGCTTTCTTTAGTGCATAAGTTTTTCTTGAAAAAATTCTTTGTGGTTCTTTTTCCTTTATATATTTTTTTCTATTTGAGTAACCTTTATCATTTCTCTTTTTCTTATGAGTACAATTTTTAGAAAAATGACCAATACCATCACAATTAAAACAAATCAAAGGAAGATTACCTCTATACATGTCATTGGTTCTCTTGTTCAATATTCTGACAAAGTTGGCCGCTTCTTCATCATCTTCTGAGACATCACTGTTGCTGCTATGCTATTTTTCCTTTTTCTTTCCCTTTTGCTTTGACCTTTTAGATGCTTTGAAGACTGCTTCTTTTATATCTGGATTTTCCTATTTAGTTTTCATTTAATATGCTATGAATATTACATGTATTTCATCCATGCTTATTGAGTTTAGATCTGCTCTTTATTCTAGTGTTGATATCTTAGGGTCAAATGTCATAGGAAGGGATCTTAGTACCTTTTGAACAATTACAGATTCTTTTATTTCTTCTCCCAATCCCAAGATTGCATTTACTGTTTCATCAACTCGTAAAACGCAAGCTGCAATATTCCCATCTTCCTTCATCTTTAGTTGTTCGAACTAACCTTTGTAAGTTTGAAGCTTTGCTGCTTTGACTTTTGAATCTCCTTCATAAATATTTCAAAGTTTTTCCCAAATCTCTTTATCGGATTGACAATGTGCAACTTCAGTGAATACCGATTCTCTAAGACCATTCAAAGGTGCATTTGTGGATTTGGAATTATTCTAAGTGAGTTTCATTTCTTTGTCATTTGTTGGCGGAACTGTTGGTACTATGTATCCATCTACAATTGATTCCTAAATTTCAAATCCATGTACCTGTATATATGTCTTCATCCTTATGCTCCAAAATGCATACTTATGTCCATCAAACTGTGGTATTCCATTTTTATGCATGTTTTTTCTCTCCATGATCTACCTTTCAGTGGTTAAACTGATTTCTGAAGGAACCTTCTCTAATAACAATTGTTGGATTAATGAGAGAGGGGATGGATTAGTAATAGATAAATATAATCCTTTTTAACCATATAATGCAACTGTTATATCAGTGTAGCATTATCATCCAATATTTACAGAGTAAATAAACAATGAACAAATGAACAATCATACACATACACAGTACACAAGTGTTTTTACGTGGAAACCCAAAGCGGGAGAAAACCACAGAATAATTTTTCTTATATGTCTTGAAGAATTACATTCATTGGAAGCACCAACTTTCTTTGTTTTCCAGCTGCAACTGAAAGGAGGCTCCAACCCCCTAGTTTCTCAGGCTACAACCCGAGGGAAGCTCCAACTCCCCAATTCTCTTGCTACAATCAGAAGGAGGCTACAACCCCCTATGTTTTCCGTCTACAACTGGAAGGTGGCTACAACTACCTATCCTTTCCCCGTCCAACCACCCTGAAGTATAAGTAGAATGATGGAACCATTGTCGCACTATCACTGTGATATATACCACTGTACAACTTGTACCACTGCCCTGCAGCCAACCTGTATTACTTCCCTGCAAACAACCTGTACCTGAACTGAACATGTATCAACCAAAATATAACATATACGTGACATGTAGTTCTGCAACCTGTGTATGTACATGACCTATCTGTACAACAACCTACGTATGTATGCATTATGTCTGTTATGCATCCTGCGTATGCCTTCTGAAACTAGCGATATGTGACCTATAGTTCTGCAACATGCGTATGTATGTGCCATGTCTATACAACAACATGCGTATGTACGCATCCTGTCTGTTATGCAGCCTGCATATACCTTCAAAAAACTAGGGTTTTCATTTTCTGGAAACTTCTGACCCTCTGCAACTTCTTTCACATAGATCTGCAACCTATTATTGTATCCAGATTGTAACTGTACCGTATGCATGCATCCTCATACATAACATTTACCCAAAAACTCTATATCTCTCTCTATTCATGTGCCATATGAGTGTGTTTAATCATGAACAAGTATAATAACCCTCACATGATCTATACATCACACCCTTTCTAATATTCAACCTCTCAATACATCAACCACTTTACAAATACAAGCTCTCAACCATGTACCACAAAAACCCTTAGCCATAATCCAAGAAATACAAGATGTGCCTCAACTTTAACAAGAAGTATCAATGATAAATATAGCATTGTATTTCTGTAGATCTGAATTATACATAAGATCTCATGCAGACACTAGTCTCTCTAGGGAGAATCCTAAAATCTCCATAACCATTTTTCATGCATACATCAAAATCCAACTATTCATAGAAACAGGACATACCTTTTGAACCAATGGATAGATCTGATGTATTTGAGCATTGTAGACCTTCCTGGGAGCTTGATCTCGGAATCTAGAACCTCTGCATCTTCATATTCTCAAGTTTCCATGGATTTACCCACATGTACGCACCCTAATACACTGCCATCCTACGTATGTACACACCCTAATACACTGTCAGTCCGCGTACACCTCAGAAATTAGGGTTTTTTAGGATTCGTTGTAATTTTGAAACTTTCATCGTCAACCCTTCGTACTACCTCGGACTTTCACAACTTCAGATGTATCAATGAGTACTTGCAATAAGCCTTACACAACAAAAGATATTCAATATGTTCATGTGTGTTTAAATGAGAGAGCCTTTCCTCTTATTTATACTTTCATGCAGCATCCCACTTTCCTTATTTTAGGGAGTTCTCCATTAAATTTATTATTTAAATAATTTATTTTGCAAACACTTTGACTTTTTGGGGCTTCTAGATGACTCATGATGGTCCTCCAACTTCACATGGCCATAACTCTCTAACCGTGAGTAGTTATGTGACGTTCCACATACCACCAGAAATGGCATGACATGTACTATCCATTTGGAATAGTCTTACCTACAAATATCTTAAAACTACTACCATTATCCATCAAAATGACTTGGTTCCATTACCCAAACCATTGTGCTACCGAACTTTATTCAAGGTTTTACATCAATGACAACTAACCTAATTAATCAACAATATCACCCTTTGGCATTGATGGAAAAACTCCGATGAAATACTGAAGTCATATCACTCATGCTCCCCCTAGAACCATGCCTCTATCCTCTGCATCTCTATGACCAACACTCCCCCTAGAACCATGCCTCTGTCCTCTGCATTTGATAAGTTTATCCCCCTTTGTCAACAATGGAAAAGGTATCTTTCCATCTGGGGATGCTCCCTCTAACTGACTCATCTGATCTCCCAACCTGAACTATCCTCTTTATGGTGCTTCCTCGTATACATCTAAGATATATAAGATAAGAATTCAAAAGCATTCATTTTGGAGTAGAAATAACTCTGAGTCTCTGGCGAAGATACTCAAAGGCTTCTCGTGGAAGCGGTTTTGTAAAGATGTCTGCCACTTGTTCTTTTGTGCCCACATATTCAACTCTGATTTTTCTTTGCTGCAACTTGTTCCTGTAGAAAGTGATACTTGATTGGAATGTGCTTCGTCTTCAAGTGCATCACCAGATTCTTTGAGATACTAATGGCACGTGTATTATCACAATAGATTGGAATGGGCTCATCATACGCAACCTGTATATCTGCCAGAGTTTGTTTCATCCATAGAACCTATGTAAAACATGTTGTTGTTGCAATATACTCTGCCCCAGTTGTAGATAAATATATTGATGATTGTTTCTTACTTAGCCATGATACTAAACACTCACCCAAGTAGAACGATGATCCACTGGTGCTTCATGGGTCATGAATGCAACCTGCCCAATCTGCATATGTGTAGGCAATAAGTGATATATCATTTCCTTTTGGATACCATAATCCAAACTCTTATATTCCTTTAATATATTTGCAAATCCTCTTCACTGCTAATACATGTGATTCATTTGGTTTTGCTTGAAATTGCGTCACATGTCCAACTTCCTGCATTACATCTGGTCTAGATGTTGTCACATATAGTAGGCTACCAATCATTGACTTGTATTGCCTCTGATCTGTAGACTTTGAATCATCATATTTTCTCAACTTGCAATTGGTTTGCATGGGAGTAATAACTAGTTTGCAATCTTCCATTCTGAATCTCTTTAGCATTTCTCTGATATACTTGGTTTGAGAAATAAAAATTCTTTCGTTGCTTTGACGTATCTGAAGACCCAGAAAGAAGGATAGTTCTCCAAGTAATGACATTTCAAATTCATTATGCATGTCCTTTGCAAATTTATGGCTTAACATGTCATTAGTACTTCCAAAAATAATATCATCAACATAGACTTCAATTAATAAAATACTATATTGAGTTACCTTGATGTAGAGGTTGTTGTCTGCACTTCCTTTTCTCAACTTTTCCTGTTGTAGATATTTATCCAGTCTAGAGTACCATGCTCTAAGATCCTATTTTAGACCATACAAGGTCTTCTTTAATTTACACACATAATATGCATTCTCTCACAACTGAAATCCTTCTGGTTGTTCAATGTAGACTTCTTCTTCAAGTTCCCCATTCAGGAAAGATGATTTTACGTCCATCTGATACACTTTAATATTTTTGGAACATGCATAAGCTAAAAGAAATCGGATTGCTTCCATTCTGGAAACTAGGGCAAATGTCTTTTCAAAGTCGATTCCTTCAATCTATATTTGCTCCTTGTAACATGTCCATATTCATTCAATTTATTATTGTATACCCACTTTGTGTCGATCACATTCTTATCCTTTGGTCTTGGAACCAATTTCCAAGTGTAATTTTTCTCCATTTGATTCAATTCTTCATACATGGCCTTATTCCAAAATTCATTATTGTTGGCCTCTTCAAAATATGTTGGTTCAATTGTAGATGAGAGTGTTAGGTGTGTTTGTTTTGGTGAACTGATTCATCTTCTAGTCTCAACTCCTACATCTTTGTTTCCGATAATCTGATCTGAGGGATGATTCTTCTGTACTCGTCTTCTAGGTTTATTTGGAGGCACTTACTGAAATTTCTCTTATGCTTCTGTCGGATCCTCTTAATATTCCCCTTCTACTTATCTTTCATTTTCTGCTTCTTCTTCGTAAAGTTTTTCCATTGATTCATTTTCTACTTCCTTTAATTCTTGTCTACCTGTTTCATCAATTGTTACGTTGATGATTTCCAGAACGTTGTTAAATCTCAAGTTGTAACACTTGTATGCTTTCCTTGTTCTTGAGTAACCAACAAGTACTCATTTGTCCACATGACAATCAAACTTTCACATTCTTCCATCTTCTCTTTTGATGTAGCGTTTGCTTCTAAAAACTCTGAAGTGCTTCACATTTGTTGGTCTTCCTTTCCAAAGCTCGTAGGGAGTTTTTTCAATGTTGTTTCTGAGCATTACTATGTTTTGAATGTGACCTATTGTATGTATTGTCTGTGTCCAAAATATATTTGTCAATTTGGAATCCATTAGCATTGTTCGAGCCATTTCCTGAATTTCATGTGCTTTCTTTCAACAACTCCATTCTGTTGAGATGTCCTAGCAACGGATAATTTCTTTTTTATTCCATGATTGTTGTAGTAGTCCATAAATTCCTTTGAAGTGAACTCTCCTCAATTATCATATCTCAAGCATTTGAATTTTTAATCCATTTCATTTTCAACCATTTCCTTGTAGACCTTGAAGTTTTCAAAAGGTTCTGACTTTTTCCTCAGAAAGAAAACTGCAGTCATTCTTGTATAATCATCAACTAATAACATGAATTATTTCTCACATTTTAAACCCTTTGTTTTAACTGGTCCAACTAGATCAATATGCACAATTTCTAGTGGTCTTATCATTGAATATTCCTTTGATTTGAACATGGTCTTTGTTTTATTTCCTTGTTGGCAATGCTTGCATAAAGTGTTCGTTGGTTTCGTGATCTGGGGCATTTCTCTGACTGCTTCCCCTTTGCTGACTTTGACAAGGTTATCAAAATGTATGTGACCCATTCTTCTATTCCATAGCCAACTTTCATCTTCCTTTCCTAGGCAACACTTTTCATTTCCAATTTCACTTAATACATATATGTTGCTTGAAGTTCTCGCAATTGTTGCAATCAATTTTCCTAGACCTTCTCTTCTTATCTTGCACTTTTGTGAATCGAAAGTAACTTTATGACCTTGGTCACACATTTGACTCACACTTAGAAGATTATGTTTCATATCTTATACTAGTAGACCATTTTCTTCCTTGGTATTCTTGTTCTCAATTCTAACTATGCTTTTCCAATGATTTTAGTTGAATCGTCATTTCCGAAGGAAACTGATCCATCTATTTCCTGTCTTAATGTAAGAAACATGTTGTTATTACTGGAATTTCATCTGCAAATGGTTACAGGAAACCAACATCTTCAAAACACTCATTAGTTCACTCATAGACCATGTTGTTCCTGAGTCTATACTAAGGCTTAAAGTACAGGGTCAAGGCATCCGAAGGTAGAGTAAATGGGAAGCTAATGAGGGTTTCTGCGTTCACGCTGTCTAACTTCCAACTGCTCTTGAGCAGTTATGTCTCGCTCAATGGTTGTCCATGAACATTCAAGTTCTTCCCTAGTGTTAGCAGTTATGATTATCGTATCGAAAAGACTTAAAGCAATATGATTTTGATTTGAGAGCCCAGGTTGAATATTCGGTTGAATAGCTACAGGGACAGTCATTGAGAAAACGTCATTAATATGGAAAGATTTATCGAGTGTTTTAAGTGCTGGTTTTATTCGATCAAAAGTAAAGAGAAACTTTTGCATGAGACAACAAAGTAAACATACGAAATGAGGGCCCTTTCCCGTAACTGTGTTATCTTGGTAAAGATATGAAATGGGAGAAGAACATTTAACTAAAGATGACGGAGGATTTTATCAACAGAATACTAATGTATTCACAGAAGAAGAAATTGATATAAACATAATTGACATAACGCAAATAAACATAAAATTCCGTAAATGTAAATTGGTCTTACACCGGCTGATAGCTGGTGCAGAGGAAAGTCAAGAAACAATTACAGAATATATGATATCATTTCACTATAGTCGTGGTCGTACGAATTTACAATGATGCACATCAATTATGTAGAGCAAAATGAAAAGAAACAATTAACACAATGAACAAACTCATAACACGGTTGGGACGGAATCAGGAATCCTCAAATTCGCTTCGATTAACTCCTTCATACAAAAACTCTATGTACAGTTGATGCCAAAAAGTCCAGCCTTGCGTGCTTCTTTCTTTGTTCTATTTATACAAAAAGATGTTAGGCGTTTCCTTTACACGAGTCGGCCCATAGGGTACACTTGTCTGTAAGATTGGATACAAGGTGTGGCGGTTCCGTTTGGCAGCTGTTAGGAGTGAAACCGCTCTATCTCTTTAACTCCGTTTTCAAAGTGCGCTAGGTGCTTGTCTCTGCGTAGACTCGATGCATATCTTACATTTGTCCAGGAATTGAGATATGAGCTGTGACGGCTCTGCCTGACAACTGGCTTCAGCAAAGTAGCAGTCTCGGATTAATTGCGGAAGTTGATTTCCTATATATGCATCAACAATATCAAGGGTGTTGAGTTGTGCACTGGGTTGAATTAGATGTTCATCGATTTGAGCCATCCCTGCCCTGTCCATTTTAGAGATTTCCACCAAATCTCTCTCATTTTTCTCTTTTATGTCAATGGAGATTCGCTCCATATCTATTTGCCTCGGCGCTTTTGTGCCTCCTCCATTTTCCATTCCTAATAGTTCAGCTTTCATGTTTTTGGAGGTTTCTTCGAGTGAATTTGTCACTTTTTGTGCCTGTTCTCTGCTCAAAGCAATATCATGCTCCCATTTCTTTAACAAAATATTACCTCTTG
>SNQJ01S0141186.1:9151-30859 GCA_010110895.2 Picea sitchensis
CATTCTGGGTATATGTCTGTTCAATATATATTATTATTTATGGCCGACTTCTTCTCTTGGAGGCTAATAACCTAATATAAATTATCTTCTTGAGCCAACAAGTCTTCTAGGGTTATTAGCCAACTCATTAGGGTTTCTTCTTACTTTTCGAAGTATTCTATCCTCATCAGTTTTACACGTGGAGGTAAATACCTCACGCAACTACCATAATATCAACATGTGAGACCCTACTCTAATTCAACGATTCCTACGGGTATGAATTTTGAAACGACACTTTGATTTTATTATTTATAATCACATACCTAGAAGTTTTAATTATGTATCTGATGCATATGCTAATTATGTTTTAGATTGACATTTGTCACATAAATAAAGTAAAGAAAACACATCCATCAATGTACATATATAAGTAAAGCTGAAGACCAATGTTTTTATATTTCATTCCTTCAAAAAATATGGTGTCATAGTACAAAATGGGGCTCACACCCTCAAAATACATATATGGTCAATAGATATAATGACCATGGAATCTACACCTGTGGCATCGGATGCATGTCATGATAGCATACTACAACATTTGTGAGACATTGGAAGAGTCACACCCATGCATGGGGCACACCCACCGCCTGTCGTTGCATCGCCTTTGGAAGATCCTCTACCTTTACTATAGGAATCTTGTGCATTAAATGAGATAGGTTCCCCTACACATTTTGTAGCACTCTCTCTGCATCTCCTCCCACTGGCTCATCTCCCCGATTCCTCCACCGATGTCTTAGAAATTCGCCCGACCGTCGTGGACCCACATCTACGTAACAAATTAATTGTCACTACTTTATACCATCCAAAAACATTTGTGTTTTTTTTAATCTTTTGAAAAAACACAAAAAAAATGAAATATATATATATATATATATAATTGTTTCATACCTATATCACCATAGGCAGATCTTGGTGGAAATGGCATATTTGGATATCCTCTGTAGTCGATCCCAACATAAGGATAGTCATTTATGGCTATCATCTGTCGACGCCACCAGAAGAAGAACTCATTTTTGTAGGGGGTTGGCATCCTACCACCTCATAACCACCTCATAACCTTGGTCCACCGTGACATGGCTAGATTGCATGGTCCATGTGGAAACCAAAGTTCCTATTCCTACCTTGTTTGTAGTATGTCATCTCGCTCTTCATGTTATCCAGTAAGGAGGTGAACCAATCATAAACCATGGGTTGTAAACACTCCACTCATAAAACATTAGTGAACTCGATGCCTAGTGCAACAAGGTCGACCCTATGATCCATGTAAAAATGAGAACGAGGATCTTCAAACTCATATTCTCGATCGCCCTGATGGGGAGTTGGCTCCCTACTTTTTTTTTGCCTGCAACATAGTGGGTGGTGATGTAATCCTCTATGTTCATACCACCCCCACCCCCCCGGGACTTGAGGTTCACCACCTCACCATGACGAGACAATCATGTAATGAAGTAAATGCCATCTACTTCAATCCTCAATGGTTTCCCATTGTTATTGAAGGCCTTTATATCTGGATCCTAAAAGTTTACTATCATTTGGAGCAATCTCACTTGAGCCCTCATTCCTTTGAGAGCCCAAAATTTGTAAATCCCACATATTTTTAGAGCAAGTTGGTCCCTTGCATCTCTTTCCACTGTTGCATCAACTTCCTCATGCTCTCTCTCTCTCTCTCCATTCAAGTACCATCCTGCAAAAGGAAAAAACTTTTTTTACTCAAACCCTTTAAAAAAATAGTTTGTGGACTTGTATGCGGGCTGCAATGTAAACAGTCGCATGTAGGGTTGCATATATGTGGGAAGGCTTTGCCTTGCCTACATACATGTATCCATATATGTGACCCGATAAACTATGGCCAACATACACCCTAATTCACAAGTTGTGCCCTTGAAAACTCAAAAAATGAGGTCTAATTTGAAATTGTAAACCAATAGAAATGAAGAGGAGGGAAAGAGTACTTACTTGGTCCAGACGGTTGTCAATTTCGTCGCTCATAGCTCTCGCAATCTGCACTTGAAGATCATGGGAAAATTGGTCCAAAATGCACTATGTAGGTAAAAATTCAAATTGTATGGTAAAATTAGTTATTTTTATTATTAATAGAAACATTTTATCCATTTTACATAGTTTTTGCTAATTTTTTACCTAGTGGACTAATAATGCAGTGGAAGGAGTTGGTTTTGGTGGTTTTGTCCATGGATTTTTGTGATTTCTAGCGTCATTTTGCCCATTCATGACTTTGGTAGGTATTCACTTTTACCAGCATATAGGATAGTTCATCACTCCATTTTGAATTTTTTCATTATCCTATGACTGTGATTTGTATGCCTTAGGTACGAACCCATTTATTAGCAACACAGAACCTTCTTACTGCTACTAGAAGTGTCGTTATTGAGTGCTAGAGGCTTACCAAACATGGGTGCCATAGTTAGAACCTCTGTTCCATTTTGTGCCTATGCAGATATTTTTCCATAGGACCGGGAGTCCCTTATAGTCCCAATATGACTTTACATTTGAACCTCATAATCTTACTCATAAGCATGCTGACCTATACCTACGGGACTCCCACCAAGTCTTAGTTAAGCTATTTTCCGACTCTATAAAAAGAGAAAATATTATCGAGTGAACTTGTATCTTTCACACTCATTAAATGGATTTGAAAGGATGTCTATTTGGTGTAAGTTTAACCCTTTTTCAAACCAAGTAGAATAATTTCGAAAAATGAATACTCTAGTCACTAGTGGCTAGAAGAGTTCTCTTAGGTATTGTTTTATAATTTTTCGGGCCTAGGGGACTAAATTTACGAAAAATGGATTCTTTGGAGTTAAGTTGTAATTTCATTCCATTATATTTCTTGTAGTATTGAGCCTATTTCCTGTTCCATCTTTCTCGCTATAAGCCTATTACCTCAACAATTTGCATCACTAACCAAGTAGAGCCTTGTTTATATCCTTTGTAGCTTGACACCTTGTACCCTAAGAGGAAACATTCCCCCAAGTGTCCATGCCCTGCATGCACTTCCTTGCATTGAGCATAGGTATGTTCCACTGTTTGGAGCTAGTTTCTTACTCGCGGCATTTGTTTCCTCTCTTGTATCATAGCATTCATTAGCCTATGAAAAAAAAAAATACGGCTGGGAAGAGAATATTATCTTATATTGGCAGCAGTCATGTCGTCTTTGAACAAAGCACAAAATTTTGAGTCCATCATCATCCGAAGTTTGGGTTTAGTATGACCTTAGGAAGTTGAGCTTGTTACTTATAGTTTACTCCTCCGACTAGTTATTCTTCCAGTCCCTATCGAGAGTTTGTTGATGCCTCCTACATCACGAAGTTTCATCATCAAGTCTATGTTTCCTGAGTTATCCATTTTTTTCATGCTCTTTTTCAAAGGAAGTCTATAAGCCTATGTCGGCCATTTCTCAAAACTCTTGACTTTGCATGTCGGCCATACCCTCAGTGTGTCTTAGAATCACATGAAGTTGTATTCCTATCGTGCACTCTGGTCCTACTTTCATTATGGGTAGGTAAACTTGAACCCAACAATTGACATCTCCTCATTGGTCACTGACTGGGGGGTTTCCCTTGTGTTTGAAGCCAAGAAATATATTCACACATTGGGATTCATGTAGTGTCTTGTATTACATTAGCCTTATTGGTGGTTTCCTTGCCTTTGTCAACAATTTTCCTTATTGGTTGTTATTCAGAAGGTATTTTCAATGCGCTAATTGCATTGGGTGCATGCGAAAGATGCACAGGGTCATTGGTTCATGAAAATCCTCTTCGTCTACATTCCTCCAAATCATCAAGATATTGCTTTGGACCTCGTGCTAACTGATGAGAGATTCCTTAATGCTCTCCTTTCATCGATTCTCTTTCCATCGACTTCGGCTCATCTATTCTAGAAACAGGGCCTAGAGTCCTATGAGTACCTAGAGACTCAGAATCATTAGTGGCAATTTCTCCCGCCATCGACAGTTGGGAATACATCAATGTCTCATGATCGATGGATTCTTCAAGTGTTCGATATCAACACCTTTATTCACACTTGTAAGAATGTACTCGGTGCCTTGATACCTACTTTCATTATCGGTAGGTTGTCTCACATTTGTTAACAGTATCCATCAATGATCGGTAATCAAACAAAGTCTCATTATGTTCGACTTCAAATCCTCTATTCAAATGATGTAGAATTTCACCTTTGGCAGATTGTGTAGAAGACTTTCAGTTTATAGTAGCATCTTTCCTAAGTTGTTGTTGTCGTTCAGTGGACCAGTACCTATATGACTTCAATGATCATGGGATATCATATTGTACTCCATTGTATACAGATATCTTCAGATTGATTTTTATATTGGTCTTCATTGAGACTTGTTTGTGACTATGACAGCTTATGGCATGTGTCTACTTTGTATTTCCTATTCATGGCCATGAACAACTATTTGGTATATTTCCACATGGATCTGCAGTGTAATTAAAATTGGCAGCCATGTGTACAAAGTCATTATGGATTGTAATATTCTCATGAGAAAATAACACTTCCATTTGAGTCTCCATCACTCTACTTATGGGAATTATAATGTATTTCTACCATCGAAGATACTTCACTGACCTCACACATTAGGGGGGCATCTGTTATAGAAATATTTGCCTCACCCCATGCAACTTGCTCAAAAGACCTTTCCATTTCCCTATGCATAATTGAAGTCCTTTGTTGTGCATTCCAAAGCTAAAAATCATGTTTTCAACATATATGTTCCTAAAACTATCTGACATGAGTATATGAAGGTTGCACCATTAAAGCCCACGTACATCGGGTTTTGTGCCCAAAATTAAAATTGTGTCGGGTTTCCATGTCACATCCTGAGATCCATGATCCTTGAACTTCCATATATCGAAAACTCTAAGAATTAATAGCCTTCAGTTCCAATTTGAGGCCATAATTTCGGATTATCCAAAACATGGAGAAGGAGGGAATTCAACTTTTGAGAGAAAATACAACTGGACAAATTTACTTCATATTGGTCTACATCCCTTTATCCTTGAAAGTCTAAACATTGTTCATCCCAAGATCTTCTCTCTTTGATGGAGAGAGCTCTTTGTCTCTCATATATGAGCTTGTCTTTGGTGGAGGATTTAAATTAAGGTGGAGGCCCATTTGGAAGGGACTTATTTTATCGATTCTGAGACATGCCAACATAGAAGTTTCTCACTTATACACTTGTAGATCATTTTTAATAGAAATACTATTTTTATCGTCCAATTAATGTCTCACAAATAACAATTCAAATATTTGAATTGTTATTCTATGTGAGTATTTGTTATGAATGTTAATGGATTATGCCATTGTGTGTGCTAACATTATATATTATGACCATATGCTTGTGTATATTGGATATTGAGGACAAGTTGCAAGTATAAAACTTTGTGATTTGTACTCAATGGTGGTCTTCTTTGAATGTCCGGACGAGGTAGGCTATTTGTCTTATCTTACATGGCATTTTTGTTGCATAGCATACTTGGTATTATAGATTTGATTTATGCATTCATTAAATGCATTTGTGGTTTACAGAGCAAAGAGTGATTTTTCCTCATGTAACATCACATCTGATGTATCCCTTCATCCATAAAACTAAAGAGATAACTTATCTAATGGATGTGTACCTGGTGATTGGAATTAAAGTAGCATCATCATAGTCCACTCTCTCTTTCTAGGAGAATCCTCTTACCATAAACCTCACTTTCAAGTTCTCAATGTTTCCATCTCGCGTAGCGATTCTTATGCGGTGACTTGGAACTCACTACTAACTTCCCTTCCAATGTTGACATTATGTCTCAAACATAATTCTTCATTTTGAAGTGTACTCCTCCACAATGGCATCCCGCCATACTTGATGGTATGTTGCATAAAGTTGGAAGGCTCAAAGATATATGATGTTTCTCATTAATTCCATATGATTTGGAAACTTATTTGGAAGTCTTCTCTTTATAAATGTGCTCCTAGGATCAACATACTCATAGGCATGCTACAATGTATGGAGTTGAATCGGTATTTGTCTCTAAACGAATAAAGGGGGTTGTGGCTCTCCCTTTTGGTTGTATCGAGGTGGGATTTGAAGCTTCCACCGGGTTGTAGCTTGAGAAACTAGGAGGTTGGGACCTCCTTCCAGTTGCAACTAGAAACAAAGGAATTTGGTGCACAATGAATGTAATTCTAAGAGACATATAAGAAAAATCATTGTGGTTTTCTCCATCTTTGGGTTTCCCCATTAAAAGCAATTTTAGAATTATCTTGTGTGTGTTTATGATTGTTCATTTGGTGTATTTATTCTCAGAAAATATTGGATGATAATGCTACATTGATATAACACTTTACATTGCCTATGGTTAAAAGGATTAAGATTTCTCTATTACTGATTCACCCTCTTGAAGTAATCCAACAGATGGTATGGTTCCTTCAAAAATCAGTTTAATAGCGAAGGTAGATCATGGAGAGAAACAATATATATAAAAATGGATGCATTTGAAGCATAAGGATGAATACATATATATGTTGGGTATGTTTTATATTATATGCATGGTGTATTAATAGGGTAGCATCAGATACGACACGTCTGGCGGTTTTGCTATTTTTAGCCCAGTTTATAAATTACTCGGAATAAAAGATTAGGGTTTTTTTGTATCTACGGAATACCTAAAACATTTTATATATTATATGGAAAATGGTGAAATTGATATAATGAAAATAGAAAAGGTTTTCGGTTGAGGGTTTCCGGTATAAAATCTTTATATACTACATGTATAGAGCCATTGATTAATATTTGTATTACTTAAGAATCTATAACCATTGCTTTACTTCACAAATTTAAAACTTTCAATACTCTGACACGGGGTGTTTAGGAAATGTGATGAAGGAATGGATTACACAACACCAGCCAGTTCCGACAAATGACAAAGCAATTGAAACTTCGGTCGAGAATAATTCAAAATACAAATGCGCCGAGATGGTCTTGGAAGAGTCGATATCCACCAAAGTTCCACATTGTAAATCTTCTAAAGAGATTTGAGACAAACCTCAAAATATTAATGAAGGAGATTCAAAATTCAAAATATTTCAAACTTCTGGTCGGTTCGAACAACTAAAGATGAAGGAAGATAGAGAATATTGCATATTACATTTTATGAGTCGATGAAGCTTGATAAATGCAATTTTAGGACTAGGAGAAGAAATCAAAATTTGCTTAATTGTTTGAATTTTTCTAAGATCTCTTCCCACAACTGAGATTTGACCACGAGATATAGTACTAGAAGAAAGAGCAGTTATGAACTCAATAAGCATGGACAGACAACATGGAGATATTCATGACATATGAAATGAGAACTGAACAAGAGAAAATCCATATATAAAAAAAGTAGCCTTCAAAGAATCCAAAGGTAAAAGCAAAGAAAGAAAAAAAGAACACAACAACGTGAAAATATAGGAGATGATGACTGACCAACTTTGTGAGGAGAAAGATTGAACAAAGGGAACCAACTTGGTAGGTATAGAGGTAAAATTCCTTTGATTTGTTTTAATTTTTGATGGTATTGGTGTTTGCTAACAAATTTCCCTCATAAGAAAAGAGAAATGATAAAGGTTACTCCAATGAAAACAAACATATAAAGGCAAAAGAACCACAAAGAAGTTTTCAAGAAAAACATGCCAAAGAGACATCATCATCAGATGAAGATGGGAAGTCGTTAACGAGTGAGACAAAAAGAGTTGTATTTGTGGTAGTAGAAGACTACGAAGAAGAATGTAAGAAGAGGTTGAAGGAATAATATGAAGAGTTGACTAATGAGAAGAATTATTGTGTGCCATAGAAGTTTATCAGAATAGAAAATAAGAAAAACAAAAACTACAAGTGGAACTAGATAAGAAGAAGACACTTTCGGGAACTAAGAACAAATGATCACAAATTTTAAGGTTAAAATTGAATAAGATAAAATTTGGGAAACACTCAAATAACGCTCAGAGGTAATGAGATGGGATCATTGGAGGTTTTGGAAGGAAGAAATTGTCACATTGAGAAATGATCGTCAAAAGAAAAATATACAGAACAGTTCAAAAATTTTGAATGACATTTAACAATCAAAAACCTCATCATGACAAGTCCAAACTTGGATACGATGAAGACCAGTGGATCAATCTCAAAACAATAGAAGACAAAGAAAGGATATTCAAAATTTATGCAGAAACAATCAAATGAGATAGAGGAAGGTCTAAAGAAAATTACGGGGGACATATACCTCCACTGAGAAGATTAGGATTTCATAATCAGGTCGGCCGAGGAAGCAGAGATAGGCCTCGGAAGAGAAGGATTCACTTAAAGAGTCTCATTTCAAGACCAACTCCCATGTATCAAACTATATTTTTTTGGTTTATGTTATGCATGTAATAATTTTGGACAAAAGATGTGTGCGAGCTAACAACGAGAACATAAACAACTTTGAAAGTCATACACAAAGGGTTATCCAAGAGGCCTAGTGAAACACAGGAAGAAGTTACAACAAGTTTGAATCTTTTGAGAACTGAAGTGGAATACTACAAATGTAACAACTTTGGAAACATGGTCAAATATTGCAGAATGTCATTCCCTCATAGAGAACCGCAACAAATTAACAATAGTCATAGACAGGAACATCAAAAGCTAACATGGATAATAAAGTAGAATTAGTATAGAAATGAATAATGCATTGTCGTTCTACAAGCTAAGCAGAAAAAAACTTGTGGATTTGGTATGTTGACAGTGGTTATTCAAAACACATGACAAGTGATAGAGATGGGTTTCCTACATTGGAAAATAAATGGATCCGGTCTCCTTCGGAATTGATGATTAAGCTAAAATCATTTGAAAATGCACAGTCATAATTGGGAGCAAGAATACAAAGGAAGAATATGTTCTACTAGTACAAGATATGAAACATAATCTTCTAAGTGTGAGTCAAATGTGTGACCAAAGGTCATAAACTTACTTTCAAATCACAAAAGTGCGAGATAAAAGAAAGAGAAGGTTCGGAAAATTGATTTACCTGTATTTTTAAGAACTTCAAGCAACATATATGTATTAAGAGTGAAATTGGAAGTGAAAAGTGTTGCCCTGGAAAGGAAGATGAAATTTGGATATGGAACAAGAGAATGGGTCACATACATTTTGATAACCTTGTCAAAGTGGAAAAAAGGGGAAGCGGAGTTAAGAGAAATGCACAGGATCATGAAACCAATAACACTTTACACGAAGCATTGTCAACAAGGAAAACAAACAAAGACCCGGGTTTAAATCAAAAGAATATTCAGCGACAAGACCACTAGAAATTGTGCATACTGATCTAGTTGGACCAACTACAACAAAGGGTTTAAAAGGTGAAAATACTTTTATGTTATTAGTTGATGATTATACAAGAATGACTATAGTTTGTTTTCGCAGGAATAGAAGTCCCGAGCTTTTGAAAACTTCAAGGTCTACAAAGGAAGCTTGTTTGAAAATGAAATGGATTCAAAATTAAATGCTTGAGATCACGATAATGGAGGAAGTTCACTTCAAAGGAGTTTATGGACTACTACAGTAGAGCATGGAACAAAAGGAGCCGAACTAACTTTGTTGCTAGGACACACCTCCTTGAGAATACAAGGAGTTGAAAAGAATAGAACTGATCTGAAATGGTTGCTTGAATAATACTAATGGATTCCAAATTAGCCAGTCTTTTGGACATAGGTAATTACAATAGCATTTCATTAAAAACAACATGTGTTAAAAAACAACACTGACAAAACTCCCTATGAGATATGGAAAAGAATACCAACAAATCTTGGAAGCACTTTAGAGTTTTTTTGGAACCAAATGCTACATCAAAGAGAAGATGGTGGGAGTAGGAAGTTTGACTCTCATGTGGTTGAAATTTTGTTGGTTACTCAAGTACAGGAAAGAATACAAGTGTTACAACCACAAGTTAGCAGACAAAGTTTGGGAAAGAATCAATGTAACAATTGATGAAGCAGAGATAGACAAATTGGGGAAAGAGAAAATGAATCAATGGAACAACTTCTGAAGAAAAAGCAGAAGATGAAAATAAGTAGAAGGGAATATAGAGAGGGATCTGATAGAAGCCGGAGAAGAGAAACAGCAAATTGCCTCAAAGACACCTAGCAGACAAGTAAAAAAGAATCATCCTTCAAAATAGATTATTGGAAACAAAGATGAAAGGAGTTGAGATTAGAAGAATAATTTGTTCACCAAAACAAATGCACCTACCACTCTCATTTGATTGAACCAACCCTATTTTTGAAGAATGCAATGATGAATTTTTGGAATAAGGCCATGGATGAAGAATTGGATCAAATGAAAAATGACACTTGAGATTGGTTCAAGACCAAAGGATAAGGATGTGATCAACACAAAGTGGGTAGGAATAAATTGAATGAAGATGGACACATTACAAAGGAACAAAGATAGATTGGTATGTAAAGGATATGCACAAGTTGAAGGAATCAACTTTGAAGACATTTCCTAGTTTCTAGAATGGAAGAAATCTAATTTATTTTAGCTTATACATACTCCTAAAATATTAAGAAAAATTTATTATTAGATGGATGTAAAATCATCTTTTCTGAATGGGGAACTTGAAGGAAAATAAATTACATTGAACAACTAGAAGGTTTAAGTTGTTAGAGAACGTATATTATGTGTGTAGGAGAATTAAAGAGGCCTTGTATGGTCTAAAGAAACGAGCTCCTAGAGCATGGTATTTTAGGCTGGATAAATATCTACAACATTACAGGTTCAGAAAAGGAAGTGCAAACAACAACCTCTACATCAAGGTAACTCAATATAGTATTTTATTGGTGAGTTTATGTTTATTATTATTATTTTAGATATTATTATTGGGTTAAACCAGGGAAATTTGCAAGGGACATACTGAGAATGAATTTGAAATGTCATTCTTGGAGAAATATCATTCTTTCTAGGTCTGGAATATGTCAAAACAACCAAAATTTTTATTTTTCAAATAAAATTATATCAGAGAATGCTAAAGAGGTTCAGAATGGAAGATTGCAAATGATTATCACTCCCATGCAAACTAGTTTACAAGTTGATAAAGAGATGATGATCCAAAGTCACAAATCCCGGAGGCAATGCAGTCAATTATTGGTAGCCTACTATATGTGACGACATCCATATCAGATATATGTCTACGAGGTGATTTGGATAGGTGGCATGATTTCAAATAACATAAAGGAATCACATGTATTAGTAGTGAAGAGGATTTTAGATATTTCCAAAGGAACGGAAGAGTTTGGATTATGGTATCAAAAGGAAAGGATATATCTCTTATTTTCTACACAGATGTATATTGGGCATGTTGTATTGATGGCCGACGAAGCCCCGGTGGAGCAACGTTCTACTTGGAGTGATTGTTTAGTATCATGGCTAAGAAAAAACAATCATCAGTATCTTTATCTACAGTCGAACAATATTATATTGTAGCAATAGCATGTTGTACATAGGTTCTATGGATGCAAAAAACTCTAACAGGATATAAAAAGTTGAGTATGATGAGCCCATTCCAATATATTGTGATAATACAAGTGCCATCAATATCTCAAAAAGAATTCAGTGATACGCACTCCAAGACAAAACAAATTCCAATCAAGTATCACTTTCTATGGGAACGGGGTGTAGAGAAGAAGAACATGAGTTGAATATGTGGGCACAAAATAACAAATTTGGTGAACATCTTTACAAAACCATACAGAGCCTTTGAGTATCTTCTCCAAAGAGACTCAGAGTTATTTCTACTCAAAATGAATGTTTTGAATTCTTATCTTATATGTCTTAGATGTACATGAGAAAGAACCATAAAGATGACAGTTCAAGAGTTGGAGTCGGATAAGGTCGAGTTAAGGGCTTGAATAGAAGATACATTTTCATTGTTGATGACAAAGGGAGATTTATCATATGCAGAGGGAAAAGGCATGGTTATAGAGTGTTAGTCCTTAGAGATGCATGCATGGTTCGAGCATGGGTGATATAAATTCTGATATTTCATGAGTGTTCCATTAATGACAAAGGGGGAGGTGTTGATTAGTGGGTTGGATTGTCATTGATGTCAACCCTTGAAGAAAGATCCAGTGAGTGAATTTTTTGTACAAGGTTTGGGTAATGGAACCAAGTTTGTTTGATGTATAATGGTATGAGTTTTATATTTTCATGTAATACTATTATAGATGGATAGTACATGTCATACCATTTATGGTGGTATATTAGAACATCATAACTTCTCACGATTTGAGAGTTATAGCCTTACAAGGGTGGGGGACCCTCATATGTTGGTTTGAAGTCCCAAAGGTCAAACAGAATTGACACTTGCAAAGGAAAGAAATTATTTAAATAAAAATTGAAGTGACAAGAGAGTAAGCAGGGGTTTATTTAAATAATCAAGTGAGAGAAGTGACAAAGTCAAAGAAGGTTAGAGTGAAGTGACAAAGTCAAGGGAGGGATTATTTTAAATAATAAAGTAAATGGAAACTTTCTAATTATGGAAAGTGGTTATAAGAGAAGGTTAACCTAAAATGAGGAAAATGGGTTAGAGTTTTAAAGTGGCTATTGGATATATGGACAAAGTGGCTAAGTGGAAAAATGGTTATGTGGATAAAATTGATATGTGGACAAAGTGGTCTAGAAAATGCTTCTAAGGAAACAGCATGAAGTATAAATGAAGAGGCAAGGCTCTCTCATTTCAAATCACACTTGAGAATATTGAATATCTACAAGTGGTAAAGGGTAACAAAGGAAGGGATATCTAGGCCAATTCCCGGATGGAAGGTGAAGTAAAGAAGGCCAGAAATTCAAAGAGGTATAAATTATTTTGATGATGCTTTCTAAGGTATGTTGTTATTTATAGGTCATTTCACCATTTCACAATGTAACTTTTTCTAGAATGATTCGGACATTGAAATTGGGAGATACGAGGAAACATATCAAGTAGTTGTGGTACAAATTTCATCTTGTGGGTCATTTGTATTTTTGGAATTACACTCCGTGGAAAAATAGAGGTTTGTAGCTAGTCCTGAAACTAATCTAAAACAAGAGTTTCAAATTAAAAACGTCATAACGTCTTCATAACATATCCAAATTCATTAAGATAAAATGTGTTGGTTAGAGTACATTATGTAGTATTATGTGTATAATTTTCAAATTCATACAACAAATATTCTGTGTGGGGCACGCTTACAAGAGTTTGCTCTCTAGAATAATCAAAATTCAACAAGGTATGTCATTTTTTCTATAACTCTTTTTGAGAGGGTTCAAGTGGTGACACCTCGAAGAATTGCATAAATAACATAGAAGAACATTATGTACTATTTTTAGATCTTTATTCATTCTAGGTACATGGTGCGTTATTTCCAAGTAGGGTTTTTGACTAATCCCAAAACTAGTCATGTGAGACTAAAGTAGAGTTTGAAGTAAGAAAATGTTAGTCTCTTATTGTTAAAAGTTAAGGAAGGGTTTACATGTATGTTATCATATACACCAGTCCTATTATAGAGTTATAAATCAGATTTGGATGATGAAATTATTGAGAGATTTTGGTTGGTTGATGTACAGGTTGGTGCATGGTTGATTCACTTGTTTATGGTACAGGTTGATTACAGGTTGAGGGTACAGGTTGATGCATGGTTCAGGCTATTGGTATGAGTTATTTGGTGCAGGTTGATTGGCATGTTTCTGAGGCGTATACTTGTCATTGATAGCAAGTACAACAGCGATGATAAGCAGGTAACTTAACAATGATCAATGCTTACAGTGATAATCGGGAAGAGCAACAGCCGTGATCACTGGATCAAGGAGAACGTGCACGTTCTTTAAAGAATTACAAGAGTAGCGGGCTTTCGAGAAAATCGAGAGAAAGAAGGAGGGATCGTCCATTCTTCGAGGGGTAGGGACAATGTGTGGATAGATCATTATTTCACTGACTGGAGAGTCAAGGAATGGGGTTCCCTAACCTCTCAGGAAATCACGCGATATGCAGAATCGTGGGAAATAATCTGAACCCGTCATATCAAGGGTTTGATGGGTGATCCCGGTCCATTCGGAGGAGGTTCATATATCGAGAGTTGGAGATGTCAGAATATTAACCACGGGAATCCTGAAATCGTGATATGTGAAATCATGACTTAATCGCAACCATCAGATAAATGTGTGATCTGGACCGTTGATCAGTCCATTTCGGATATCGGGAGATGGGGAAGTTAGAGACTCTCAACATTAGGAGTCCCAAAGTGTAGAAATGTGAAATCCCGAAACAAGAGACGTCAGCAAACCACATCAGCTAAAAACATGTGGCACAACCAGGCAATGACAAGTGTCAAGTTGATTCAACATTTCAAGGCACATGTAGGTCCACCGAATGGGTGACACATGGTAGTTATTGGAAAAAACGTGTCAATCCATGCATGGCGTCATCTTATTTACATCGCCGGGTTCAGAAATCGGGAGATGGGATGTCAAGAACTCCTACCATGGGTCTCGGAAATTAAGTAAACCTCCTTGAAATCGCAATATGTGAAATCATGAAGACATCAGGACCGTCGAATCACTTAGGTGTGGACCATTGATCGAATCCATTTGAGCTTGGATACCGGGACATGGAGCATCAAGAGACTCTACCATGGGAGTGTCGAAATGTGAAACATGTTTAGCTCAATCTATGGTCGCAACCATTGGTCACATCAATGGAGGGTGAAGGAACTAGTTCAGATAAGCTCCATTTAGAGTTTTCAGGGATCGTGACTTGGAAGTAATGAAAATCTTTACCATGGGGATCGAAATGCTGAAGTGTGAAATTGTGAAGTAAGCGCAAGTTTCTATGAATTCAATCAAACGATTAGAATTGAAGTTAAACAAGATCACAAAGCTACTTTTGCACCTCCTGATTTATAACTACTAGAAACCATTGATGGTCTCTGCCAGAGAATTGGAAGAGACCTCTGTGTGATCCTGGAAGAGGAGATGTAGATTCTCTAAGCTTCGTCCAGTGAAACAAGATTATTTTTAGGAGGATTGACAGATGGATGAGCAGTGAAGTCACATGACACTAAAGCGAGCTCGTGCGGAGAGACAGGAGTCTAAACTACAGGAGAGAGGTTGGGAATCTCAACAGAACACCTAGTGTTGAACGTGTGGTGGGAACCACCCAGAGGAGAAGTTGAAGAGTTGGGATGATGGGAAAAAGCACTTGAGATGTGGAGGGTGGTGGAGACGTGAGCATGCAAGGGAATGGAAATATTGCATGCACAGAGCACAAGGACTATAAGAATGTGGAACAAGAAGTTGTTGTTGTTGTGGTTGTGTAGAGTAATTCAGGTGTGTACAAAGAGGCAGAACGCAGGGGAAGAAGAAATGCAGTTGAGGGGAATGGTGCATTGAAGGGATATGGCAGATAGAGCATAAGAGGCAGAAGAAAAGAAAGTGCTAGGGGCAATGCAGAGACAGTCACGGACAGGGCAGAGCAGTGTAAAAGAACAATGACAAGGCTGGTAAAGCCATTGAATAATTTTATATGGATGTAATAATTTATTAGCAGAAAATTAATAATTGGTGGTTTGGAGGTGCTAGGGAGGGCTGGTGTCCTCAAAGGTTCAAATGGGTGCTTGAACAGGGGAGTTGGTGCTAGAGAAACCGGGGAGTTGGTGCTTCCTTCTAGTTGGTGCTAGAGAACCAAGGGTTAGTGCTCCTTAGTGGAAGCTAGAAAATAGAGTCGGTGCCACCCTCAGCAAGTTGCATCTTGCAAAAGCAGAGGTTGTAACCTCACAATGAGTTGATGTTCATATGTATGATAATGTAAGAATGTAGATAATACTTATCATATAATTAGAAGGTTTTCTGTATGGGTTTCCTTGGGAATTATCTGTCTCTATTTTATCATATATGTGACTGATGTTGAATGTGTCTGTTTATTTCCCATTATTGTGATCATAATTGATTACAGCAAAGATTTTAAAATAAGCATGATTGTTTAATCACGGTGACAACTAATTCACCCTCTAGGTTGTCCAACAATTGGTATCGAGCCGATAACATCTAAGGGTATATCCTAGGGCTTAAACATGTCAGGCCATGAAGGAAATTCAACCAATAGGATCCTCTATTCAATGGAACAAACTTTTATACGGAAAGTTAAGATGAGAACCTACATAATGGCTTTAAGGTGCAGATGGGATGTGGTAGATATTGGTTATGTAAAAGCGATTAGTTGCTAGCTAATAAGGATGACAAAGAATAGAATTTAGCTTCAATGCTAAGGCTATGAATGTTATCTTAGTGGAGCTTGCAAAACAGAATTTGTAAAGGTTAATACTAGGAACTATGAAATGTGGGACAAACTCATTAGCAATTATGAGGGTAATGTGATCGGATGGATATCGTTGGCCACCCACCTCTTCAAGCGGCTCAAAACAATTTTCTGACATTTTTGGCAATTTACTATTTTAGCAGTTTTAACTTCAGGGCCATTTTGAGGCCCTAAACGATATTTTGGAAAAATGGGGAGCAACATGGATCGTAGATCAATTTTACTCACCCAAAAGTTGTATTTCTCAGTTAGACCTTTCCAGCGAATATCATATGCCTAAAGAAGCGAGGAGATGCATGCAAGAGACCCGAGTTGATGCACCAACTTACTAAGCGAGATACATGACTTTTGGCTTCATCTCTAGGGTTAGGTTTTGGATGTCTAGGACTTTTGGCATTCTGATTTATTGTAAAAAGGAGCCTTGAGCCTCATTGTAATCATCTTCTTATGAATGCAGGTAGCCATCACATCTCTTCTGAGGGATAAAACACCCACCATTCTAGCGAGAGTCTTTCACTGCAATCGGTCTGCGTACATTTCTTTCATTAATAGAAATGTGTATTACAGTATATCGTGAACATGGTTGCATCTCGATACATTTCTATTATATTATTGAATATTAGCGATATCTCGTGTAACCTTATTATATCTCACTCATTTTCGTGCGAAAATAATCGGATCGATTGGTATCGAGGCGATGCTTTCTTGATCGTTTTGATTACATGTCCCGACGAGGAATCAGAGTATATCAAGTTGGAGTCACCGAGATTGTATCTTTTGAGGACAATCGCTCTCGCACAGCAAAGAAACCCTCAATGGCGGAAGAAATAAAAACGACGGAGCATAAGATTCTATCATTTTTTTTGCTTGAGCAAGCTCTCAAGCGGAGGGAGATGAAATGATGGAGAATTTTTCCACATCCTCCAACACCCTCTGGGTAGCATCGGGCATCTTCATCAAGCGTACTGAGGAGCACCTACGCCTTTCAAAGGTGAGTTAATTTTGATATTCCATTATTTGAAGGTCAAATAGATGGAATACGTTGTGGTTAAATGCACTAGAGGTTATTTTCTACGGAGTAATTTTTTAGGACAAGAGGAAAAGATCACCTTCGCACTCCTTAAAGGCTCTCCCCCCATGTCAAACATTGACGAGAAACTTACTGGGAGGCAGAGTTCCACATAGAATTATGGAATATATGGGGCCGAGCCACTTGGGAATTTTTGTGGATGCGGTTAAGGAGCAATATTACCATGTTGACAACTACGAGGACCAGTACATGAGGTGTACCACACTGTACTTGAAGAGGGGCCAGCGGTTGGAGTTCACAATACCTTCCATACCTTGCGCGCAAGCTGGGTATCAAAGATAGGGAGAGACATATGGTTCCTGAAATACCCGTGGGGCTCTACGAATACATCAAAGTAAATGGATTTTTACGGACATCTCATCACTTTCGGTGCTGCCTAACCGATTATCTTTGTTAAAAATCGGCGAAATTTAAGCACAGAACAAGCGGAGGTTAGTGCACCGATCACAACAATCAAAGTGCGGCAAAAAGACAACCCTAACAAGCGGTCTCCCGAAAGCCGGTCGAGCCACACGGAAAAGAAGGGTCCGCGAAGGAAGACAAAGAAGGTCACCGAGAAATGGTGTGATTTC
The DNA here is from genome assembly GCA_010110895.2 of Picea sitchensis. Lineage (NCBI taxonomy): Eukaryota > Viridiplantae > Streptophyta > Pinopsida > Pinales > Pinaceae > Picea > Picea sitchensis. Next base: position 27,238 of record SNQJ01S0141186.1, read on the forward strand.
CACAAAAGCCCACGGCACAACACCGATGAATGTAAACAAAACAGTCATTGGTGGCGAGATCAAAGAAAGGCGAACCACGATTACGGGAATCTGATTCTGAAAATCTTTTGGTAAAAGGCGGATCATCGGCGGAAGCTACTTGCTATTATGGCGACCAGCGGCAATTCAACCCGGAAGAACCAAGCAGTCGAGGAAGAGGGGGAGCGCATTTTCTGTTCACGGATGTGGGTGAAGGGACCCCGCTACATTTTATCGTTGACAGCGGAAGCCAAAGGAACCTCATCTCGGCCAGTGCGTCAAACAGTTAAGGTTGTCGACAACACCACGCATAACCATCTGACATTGGGTGGCTTAGCCAGGGCCGAGATCGCCGTGTCAGCCGGCGGTGTCAATTGTCACTCACGAGCATCCAACCCTTCAAAGGATGAGGTATTATGTGATGTTACTTTACTGGATATGCAATGATGTTCTGGAGCCCAGCCAACTACATATGTGGAAACACCATGCTATCTATATGAGTCACAAACTTACGTAGTGTCATTATTACTCTGGGGGTCATCTCACGAGGATACGAGAGGTAGTTCCAACTACGCCCCACCTAAACAATGCTTTTGGTAGTATCTCTTACTAGAAAATTCATCTTCTCCACAATGTTTTCAAAGGGTGAACAGAAGGGATACCGACCACTACAGCCTTGACCAAAGCACCTTCTATCCAGCGGAAAATTCGACAAAGGGTTGTAGAAAAGAACAAAGATTCATTCTACGCACCTTCCTCTCATGTATCTCGACTTGTTGAACAACCTCAACTTCAACGGGTTCAAAGCCCGGGCTTCAAAACCAAACAGCTGACGTCTCAACAAGACAAACTGGTCCCCAAGATGCCGATTCAACAAATGCGTTTCCCTCTCCCACGTGAACTCAGCGCCAGTAATGGAGACCATTGCTTCCTAAGGAGGGAGGTTGATCAAGGTGGATATCGGTGACCACCTCTTCCAACTGGCTCAAAGCGGTTTTCTGACATTTTGGCAATTTACTATTTTTAGCGGAGTTTTAACTTCGGGGCCATTTTAAGGGCCTAAACTGATATTTTGGAAAAATGGGGAGAAACATGGATTATGGGTCAATGTTGCTCCAATAAAGTTGTATTTCTCGGATAGATCTTTCCAACTAGCTATCCTCGCCCTAAAGCGAGGAGATGCATTATGCAAAGTTACGACGGGGAAGTTGATGCAACACCCAAGCGGAGGCCCACATGACTTTGGCTTCATCTCTAGAGGTTAGGTTTTTGGATGTCTAGGACTTTTGGCATTCACATTTATTGTAAAAAGTCCTTGAGAGCCTCATTTGTAATCATCTTCTTGCGAATGCAGTAGCCGTCACATCTCTTCTCGAGGAGATAAGCTGCCACCATTCTAAAGCGGAGTCTTGTCCTCTATATTTTTATAGTCTCTGCATTTCTTTCATTAATAGAAATCGTGTATTACTTGTATATCTATATACGTGTTTATAGTTTGCATCTACATTACATTTCTATTATATTATTGAATATTAGCGCGATATCTCTGTGTATTTCCTTATTATATCTCCCATCTCATTTGGTGCCAAAAATAATCCAGAATCATAATGAGAATGTAAGGGATGCAAAGCTTCAAACCTATAGAATACAGTTTAGGCAAGTGGGCTTGCAGAAGCAGAATTCGTAAAAGTTATGCACCTAGGAACTGCCAAAGAAATGTGGGACAAACTCATTAGCAGTTATGAGGGTAATGAGAAGGTAAAGGATGCAAAGCTTCAAACCTATAGAATACAGTTTGAACATATGAAGATGAAGGAAGATGAAAATGTTGGAAAATACTTTCTGAGAGTAGAAGAAATGGTAAATGCAATGAAGGCACTTGGTGAAATAATTGGGGAACCTTCTTTAGTTCATAAAATCTTGAGATCTCTCCCAGATAGGTTCAACCCAAAGGTCTCTACTATAGAAGAACTTAATGATCTAAAAACCTTGCAGTTTGACCAACTTCTAGGAACATTGACTGCATATGAAATGAGAATAGTTAAAGATAAACCCACCTCCAGAGAAGCATCATTTAAAGTAGACAAGAATGAGGATTTTGTGCCCGATGAAATTGAAGAAAAATTTGTGAAGAGACTGAAGAAGGGATCAGGCAAATACAAAGGTAAACTACCTTTCCAATGCTTTAACTATGGTAGGATAGGTCATTTTGCAAATAAATGTCCCCACAAAGGAAAGGATCAGACTTGTGATGATGAGGATAAATACAAACACAAAAATTGCTTTAAAGAGAATAACTTTAAGAAGAAAAGTCTTTGTGCAAACAATGATGATGATCCTTCAGATGATGAAGACAATGATTCATCTATTGAATATAAACTAAATGAATTCATACTTATGGCCAAAGAGGACTATGACAATAATAGCACAGGGAGTGATGTTAATGAAAAAGAAGTTGTGGTTGACATGGAAGGAGAATTGATCAGTGCATTGGAAGAGATTGACAGACTAAGAATCAAGAACAAAAAGCAAAGACAATTGTTGATACAGTTCGAGAAAGATAGTAAAGAACCTAATGAAGACCTTGTCCTACTAAAAGTAGAATTGGAAGAGGCAAAGAAAATCGAAGAGATTCTGAAACAACAACTATCAAAAAAGAAGGCAAGATGTGAATCATTATAACAAGAAGTAGTGAAAACAAGGAAAGAAATGGAGAAGTTTCAAGCCTTGTATAATCAGAATCTGTCAAGTATCAAAGCCTCAGAAGGATTAGCCACCATTCCGAATCAGCAAAGGAATCCAAAGCTGAAAATTGGTTTGGGTTATGAAGAGGGATCAAGTAGTGGGAAGCCAGGAAATGAAGAACCCATCAAGTTTGTCAAAAGTACAACCAATGACAATAACGAACCTACAGAAACAAAGGAAGACAATCAACCGCCCAGGATGAGTAAAGAAAAAGGTGCCAGGACTGAATCTATAGAACGAAGAAACAATGCCCTCTCTGATGAAAGACGCCATCAACAAGAAATAAATTGATTTGCTCAAAGAAGACAACCATTTTCCAGGTACAAAGAATTTTTCTATGGCTATTATTTCTACTATTCTAACTTTGGTCACAAAGATGTAAATTGTTCCTTAAGACTTAGACATGAGAAATTAAGAGTTCAAAGGAATAAATACTTCCCACAACAAAGAATGATACAGTCAAGTAATAATCCTTCACAGACTGCAAATTGCCAAATTAAGTCTGGACACATACAACTAAGGAGACCAAGAAATAATCAACAGTCAATAAGTAGGCAACACTGCAACAATAAGTTTGACTTATTGAATAATGAGGTTGAATGCTACACCTGTCATAACTTTGGACATAAATCTATTGACTGTCGGTTAAGGAACTATCAACCAGATTCGAAATCCCCTGCTGAAAATGTCAAGTTTTGGAAGAAGAAGGAAAGTAACAAGTGTGGATTAGTATTGTCTGCTCAAAGAAAAATGAACCCTTGGTATATAGACAGTGGATGCTCCAAACACATGACAGGAGAGAAAGGCAAGTTTCTATCTCTAAGTGAAAGCAAATCAGGAAGTGTAACCTTTGGAAATG
>SNQJ01S0141186.1:30869-43842 GCA_010110895.2 Picea sitchensis
AGAAAAACAGAGATAGATAATTCCCGAGGAAACCCATACAGGGTAAAAACCTCTTTTTCTTTATATGATAAGTATTATCTACATTCTTTACATTATCATACATATGAGCATCAACTCATTGTGAGGCTACAACCTCTGTTTTTGCAAGCTACAACTTGCTAAGAGCACCAACTCTCTATTTTCTCTAGCACCCACTAGAAGGAAGCACCAACCCCCTGGTTTCTCTAGCACCAACTAGAAGGAAGCACCAACTCCTGGTTTCTCTAGCACCAACTAGAAGGAAGCACCAACTCCCTGTGTTCAAGCACCCACTTGAACCTTTGAGGACACCAATCCTCCCTAGAACCTCCCAACCACCCTGAATTATAAATTCTTTGTTACTAAAACTTATTACAGTGATATAAAATTATTCAATGGCTTACCAGCCCTGTCGTTATTCTGTTACACTGCTCTGCCCTGTCTGCATCAATGTCTTCTGCAAACCTCTAACACTTTCTGTTCTTCTACCTTTTATGCTCTATGCGCCATATCCCTTCAATGCACCATTCCTCGACTGTGCATTTCTTCTCCTGCCTTCTACCTCCTTGTACACACCTAAATTCTCCTACACAACGACAACCCTTATCTCTTCTTTGTTCAGCATTCTTATGGTCTTTGTTTTCTTTGTGCATGAAATATTCGCAATGCCTCTGCATGCTCACTCCGCGCCAAATTCCTCCACAACTTGAGTGCTCTCTCTGATCATCATCGTAACTCTTCAACTTCTCTAGTCATTTACCACTCGTTTAGCATGACTGTATGTTATCCTGAGATTCCTTAGCCTCTCTGGAAGTTTGAGACTCTTCGTCTTCTCTGTGACAGTCGAGCTCACCTTCTTTGTTCCAGTTACAGGCCTCAATGCTCATCCAGCTGTCCATTGCCTCCACAAACATCTTCATCCCTCTTGAAGATTCCCAGAGACTCTTCACCTCTTCTGTTAATCATATCGAAGTGTCTTCGAGTCCTCTGGCAGAAACCATCAGTGGTTTCTGGTAGTTACACTATGTCATGCTACAGTAGCCCTCCGATATTGTTCAAATTCACCTGCACCGTTGGCTTGATTCCATGGGATCTTGCATTCATTTCAGCATTTCATGAATTCGGCATTCGTGTGACCATGTGTCTCGACATTCCTAGTCGCGATCCCCGAAAAGGAGCTTGGTTTCTCTAGCTCTTTCCTCCATCTCTCGCTGATGTGACCAAGGGCTGTGACCACAGCCTTATGCATAAGGCGCTTTCACGATTTCGCATTTCATGAATCTCGAGATGAGGCATCTCGACTCTCCAAGTCGCGATCCTCGAAACCCCGAAATGGCATGAGATCAATGGTCTCGATCAACCCTTTATCTGACGGCTCAGATTAAGTCATGATTTCGCATATCGCGATTTCAGGATTCCTGTGGTTAATATTCTTTGACATCTCCAACTCTCGATCCTCGAAACTCCAAAGTGATGTAAACCTGCAGACGTCACACGTGGATTGACATGTGTCAAATAACTGCCACGTGTCACTCTGATTCGTGACTTACATGTGCCTGAAATGTTGAATCAACTTGACACTTATCATTGCCTGGTTGTGCCACGTGTTCTTAGCTGACATGGTTTGCTGACGCGTCTTGTTTCGAGATTTCGCATTTCGTCACTTCGGGACTCCTAATGTTGAGAGTCTTTGACTTCTCCATCTCCCGATTTCTGAAACTCCGAAATGGAGTTTACTTCAGAGTTTCACATTTCGCGAATTCAGCAGGTTAGGGAACCCCATTCCTTTGACTTTCCAGTCAGCGAAACGACGATCTTTCACCACGTGTCCTACTCAAAGATGGATGGTCCTCCTTCTTTAGGATTTTGTAAGCCCGCTTCTCCTAGCACTTTAAAGAACGTGTGGGATCTCCTGGATCCAATGGTGGTCGGACCCTGCGCTTGGATCTAACGCCTGAGATCTATCCTCCATATCTGTGTGTTCCTCTTGTCTACATTGAGATCTGACAGCCATCGGGAATTCTGAATTGTTGATCCAATGATCACGGTTGCTGCTCTTCCCCGATTATCATTGCGCTGCTGATCATCACTGCTATACTTAAGCCATCATCGCTGCTGTACTTTCCATCAATGACAAGCATACCCTGCCTGTAAAACATGCCAACAAACCCCTAGGCATGTTTATAGTCATTTTTCATAATTTTTCACAAGGATCATGAATTTAAGGTCTATTTCGTGATTTGGGGTCATTTGTAGCAATTTTATCTCAATTTTCCTTAAATGAGAATTTAATGCATTTTTTTGCATACCAAAGAGGGTGAAATTGAGCCAGTTTGGAAATTGGTCGACTTTATATTCAAAAATATCAAAATTTCACAAGGATTTAAATGGTGAAGTTATTTTCCCATTTTGAGTAATGGAACTCAGGATCATCCATTAAATTGACATATGTGAGTCATTTTACATGCAACTTTTGATATTGGAGATGATGAAGGCGATTTTCATTGGATTAAATGAAACTTAAAGATGAAACAAAAGTATGCAATTTGAGTTCTTTTATTTTCTATTGTGTCATTTCATCATTAAGAAAATATAATATTCATTTTATGAGTTTTTGGGTAAAGAGCACATCATAAGAATTCTTCAAACCACCCCAATACGATCAGTAAATTGTTATGAATCAAGTTATATGCTACATTTTTATAAGTAAAACAATAAGTGGTGTCTAAGTGTTTTACGGATTAATAAATTTAACATTCTATGTACTCGCAATTTTATAGATAGATTGGAAAATGCATAGAGGAGTAGAGTTGGAATGCTAAGAGGAAGGGGAAATTGCAATGGGAGAATATTTGAGATGTTGTGAAGAAGGGGAAAATGCAAATGGGAAGATAATAATTGTAATAGGAAAGAGGAGGTTGCACATCTGTGCATACATCTCATGTCCAAAAATTATGAACTTGCACCCCATGTATCCAAAAATTAAAAATTTGGGATAAAAAGGGAGAAATCTGTTGGAGTTACTTCACACACACCTAAGATTTATTTTTCATAAGGTTTTTCTTTGTTTATTAGTCATTATTCAGTTTCATATATTTTAGGAAGAATATTCCTCTAGGGAGAATATTCTCTTCAGTTTTCACTTCAGTTTGATCAGTTGAGTGGAGTCTAGATGCTACATTGGGATTATCACCATGCAACATTGGGATCATCACCATCTAATTCGCATTGTCCTTGGAATCATCATCATACTAGCGCATTACTCATGATTCTCTAATCTCCTCCTCATTTCACTCTGTTTCAGTTAGTTAACTGAAGATTGATAGACTAGTTAACTCAGACTAGGTGGCAATTCACTTCCATAACTGCCTGAGAGACTAGAATAGGTGGCAATTTAGTCCTGTAATTGTTGTTATGTGTCCAGATCACTCTAGACCACCACTATGGTGCATTAGTTACTCATGTATCCTATATCTATTGTAAATTATTCACTCTTTGAGTGTGGAATAAAGTTAATGAGAATTCTTCCATTCTTTCTCTCTTGCTTCTTCTTTCTCAATTTATCTCCGCAAATGTGTGTGGTATTTTCTAGATAGATCTATTATGTGTAGGTTCAACACATTTACATGGTATCATATCCGACAGATTGCTATGAAAAATACACACCATATTCTTTTTGCAAGTACTGAAGATTGAATAACGCACAAAAGATGGATTATTCACCGGAAATACTTCTCATTCTTCATAACTATTTGGAGTGGAAGACAAAAATTATGCTTCGGATCAGATGCAAAGGCTTTTACCAGATAAATATGGAAACAAAAGTAAATCCTGATTTCGTCGATGAGAAAAATGACTTTCTCAATAGACAATATATGTCCATATGATTTATTTGTTTGTCTATTTCTCCACAAATTCTCCACCAAGTATATGATTTCTCACAAGACTCAACTCCAAATGAATTATGGATCAGATTGGAGGTTATGTTCAGGAATAAAGAATATTTTGAATATTTCATGCAGGAGGTTGAACAAATAGATATATAAGAGAAGCCATCAAAAGATCAAACATTTTATTCTGAAGAGTCTTCTACACAAGTATTTGCACAAATTTCTATTCCATTAATTGAAGATGATGTCTAATCCATTTGAGATTTGTTTTATGAATTTCATGTGGAAGATACATGACATGCATCTCAGGGGTTACATGCATACACTTTTCCATGTGCAATGAATGCATCCCAGGATACAAAAAGGGAGTCACACACATCAGACTCAATTCTGATATTTTCTGAGCAAAATTTGTAGCACCAAATTGGATATTTGAATTCCTCTCTGGAAAATATCCAATTTCAAAAAAAAAATCGTCCGAAACGAAGTCTGGGAAGTGAAGTTATGATCATTTTAAAATAAACAAAATTTCAACGTTTTTTTCCAGAAATGGCCACACGATTTTCAAAGTTTCATCCAAACTTTATTTGGATATTCTTCATTAAAATAAGATAAAGTGGATATGTGTGGAAATATCAATGGTGTATCTACTCCATCAGATCCGTGCAAACCTCTACATATTCAACAAAATCTTCAACGAGCACAAACTTGCACACTTGTGAGGTCTTCTTGGAGTAAAGGACATGGTTGCTTAGCAACTGTTTTTTGTTCGTTCTCATTTTTTTTATGCATTAGAATTTGAGGAGGGGGTTTCCCATGAGGTTTTCCCTCTTTACTCATTAATTTCAGTGTATCTTTTGTATTTGGGTACCTAACATGGTCTCGTTTCTGGGACCCATTCTTTATTTTCACCATAGTAATGTTCAGGGGGGGTGTTGGAGTTACTTCACACACACCTATGATTTTGTTTCCTAAGTTTTTTCCTTGTTTATTAGTCATTATTCAGTCTCTTATATTTTAGGAAGAATATTCCTCTAGGGAGAATATTCTCTTCAATTTTCACGTCAGTTTGATCAGTTGAGTGGAGTCTAGATGCTACATTGGGATTATCATTATGTAGCATTGGGATCATCACCATATAATGCATATTGTCCTTGTGATCATCGCCATACTAGTGCATTAATCATGATTCCCTGATCTCCTCCTGACTTCACTCTGTTTCAGTCAGTTAATTGAAGACTGATAGATTAGTTAACTCAGACTAGGAGGTAGTTCACTCCCATAACTGCTTGAGAGACTAGAATAGGTGGAAGTTTACTCCCATAACTATTGGTGTGTGTCCATATCACTCTAGACCACCACTATGGTGCATTAGTTACTCATGCAACCTATCTCTATTGTAAAGTATTCACTCTTTGAGTGTGGAATACGGTTAATGAGAATTCTTCCATTCTTTTTCTCTTGCTTCTTCTTTCTCAATTTCTCTCTACAAATGTGTATGGTATTTTGTAGCTAAATCTATTATGTGCAGGTTCAACACATTTACAAAATCCATATAAAAATAGAGTATAGTACAAACATTTAATTTTATGAACTAATGCTAATTCTAACATTAATTCACATAAGTCTTATGTGAATTAATATATCTCAATTTTTCTAAGTTTGAAATAACATATTAAAATATTCTTAATATAAAGCCAAATAAGACCTCAAATCTAAAATTAAATTAGAATAAAATTGAAATGATGATAAAACTTCAAAGCCTCAACATAGCATAACATGAAATGATATTACAAAAATTGTCAATGTTTGCTAAAACTTTGGATTAAAATATGTTGAACGGCATGCCGAATTAATGGAAAAATACACGAACCTATTACTACAATCCCCAACGTAAAGGCATGAACTATAAATCTATATATTTAGCAACTATCAACTCTACATGTAAGTAAGTATATATTTTTTATTATGTCATAAATTATATAATTAATGTGATCATCAGCATATTCGTTGTAATCAATTTCTTTGACATATGTAATAAAAAAAATTGAGTTTAAAAATAATAAATTATTATTATTAAAATTATTATATATTTTTTTATAAAAATTTTCTTTAAATTAGAAAAAAATGAAACAAATTTAAAAACTTATTCTTAATACAGCAATATATTCTATTTTTTCTTTTTTTCATAGGTTGGTCTAAGAGTATGGTAAAATATTTATTGTACAAGTTTGTTAACATGAAGAAATATAGGCTCCTTATGATATCTTCAAATTCTATTAAATACTACTAGAAGGTAAAGAAATGTTAGACTTGAAAGGATACTTTCTTCATAGCAATTGGAAACAGTAGAAGATTATACCCTTTACAATATTAAAACCATACATATATTTTTCTTAACTATCTTTAATGAAAAGCTATATAGTTACAATGATATTAATAATAAAAAAATGTTTTATTACAATGAAGCCATTAATCCTATGTAGAAGATCAAAACTATTTTGTTGTTTCTTCTAAATTTATATAAATATAAATATTTCAAAACTAAGATAAAAACAATTAAATTAATTTTAGTAAAATAAATCATCATCATAAAATAGATTTAATATATATTATAAAATATAAAACAAATATTATATAGAATATTATATTTTATATACTTTGTCTGAAGTAAAATACAATAAATCAATAGTGAGTTCAATAAATAATGATATCATCATAAAATAGATTTAATATATATTATAAAATATAAAACAAATATTATATAGAATATTATATTTTATATACTTTGCATGATGTTTGATCCTACTCTGTAACATAGGTAGTTTTTATGAGGTTAGGAGAAGTGTTGGGTTAAATATATGTACTATTAATTTCCACATTAATTATTAACCGGGGCTTGTAAGCTTTGAGGTGCAGGAACAGGAAACGCAGGATCAGAGCATAGGCTAACCTAATCTAAAGCCATCAAAACAATCTTCAAATCCACACTATAGGAAATTAGCAATAAGGATTCATCATTGGGATGTAGGAATAACTTAATGCTATAAAGACTTAGATCATAGCTTTCATGCACTCGAGGTGATGTTTGTGTGATTAATCGTGAGTAACTTACTTAAGCTTTCTTTCCTTCAATGATTATTTCCTATACTGGATCCACACTTAAATGCAATAAAAGAAACAAGCAAACGGAAATGAATTCAAATGACGAGAAATAAACTAACACCTTGGGAAGAATTCAAATGCGGGAAGGCCATATCTCACGAGTTAGACCTCTAAGTTGTCTATTGGTGATTGAATCTATGTGAAATTAAAGTGCAAGGAACTCAAAATAATCAATCTCAATCAATACAAAACTAGCCTAATCTAACAATCATCAAATGTACTCAATATTAAATTTCCAGTACTGAAATCATAAACTAGTGCAAACTCGTACCAAGATCTAAAACAAGTCAACAATCCTTACTAAAAACTTATTCTCAAAATCCAAGTTCCTTATCATGTTTTCTTCAAAATCAACCAAAACATCAAACCATAAAACATAGAAAATAATCTTCTCATTGAAATCCAGTCAGTACTCAAGGTCTTCAGAAAACAAATGGAATCACCCAAAAGACTCTTTCCATCACTCATCAATTTACAGTAAAATTCCACAAACTCAATTTCAAAGATTGCTAGTTGTTGAGTTCATGCTCAAAAAAATATAATCACAACCTTCTTCTCAAACTCCTAATCAGTTCCAACTCAAAGATAATTTCATGTGTGTCACGAATCAATGCTCTGTTTTATGAGTATGTTTTGAATAGTATGTTTCCACAATCCTTATTTTTAATATTCAGAACCTTTGGAGTTATACCAATATCATTCTTTGAAGATCCTATGATGTGTATTTTTGTAAGAGTTCAAGATTGATTTCTTTTTATTTCTTCACATAAAATTTAATCTTTCAGATTTTATTCAAATCCTCTAATTAAAAGACATTCCCATAACATTTATCACTCCAGCAATGTAATTGGAAACATTGAATCGAACCAGATTGTTTGCAAAAAAAAAAATGATGGTATATGTTTACACTTCAATGAATAAGAGTTTGTGGCTCTGTTCTATTAATTTGATTCACTTTGAAATCCTTAAACCGAAAGAAGAGATCACATGTGTTTTATGGTTATCATGCAAGAAATAAAATCAATTTCTCACCACACAATGCATCTATAGAAAATCTGCCACACCAAGAAGAATCAAAGTCTGAGCTAACCAATAAATAAAATTAACATAAATCATTTAGAAAACTTAATAGAACATTAACCACCAACTAATCTATGAATCAATTAACAATGCAACAAAAATCTCTCACATAGAGCTAAACTAACATATACATAACAATGAATTAAACAAATCTAACAAACAAATATAAATAGGAAGCACATTATCAATCTTGAGGGGCCCTCCCAAGCTAGCCCTCCCCAGCTAGCAATTGCTGCTAGAGATACTTCAGATGAAAACCTACCGATCTACCATAAACTTAAATCAATCATCTTCCATCTAATGAAATTCAAGCTCAAATTACAACAATGGCATTATAACTCCTTTCCTCTATGGCATGAACCTTCATTACAAAAGAATCATAATAATGACAATTGGCCTTTCTCATAGCCCTATGAGGCATTTTTATACATGAAAAATCATTAAGGAGTGGATGGGCTTGAATCCCAATCCTCATATTTCAAAGTTTACATTTTTAGGCAAAAATCCCAAAAATCTTGATTTTATTGAAATTTGGGCAGATTCAAGTTAGGGATCCACTCATATCTTCCAAACTAATTCGCATTTTGAAAAAGTGTCTGCTTTAAACTCAATATTCCACATTCTAGACAAAACCCATTTCGTATAATTTATAGATCTGATGTCATCTGCACGAAAATTGAGGTGTAAGTTGATAGTTTGAGATTTTTGCTATTTTTTGCAAAATCATTCCCCCTAAGCTGGAGGTCCACACGTGTGATCTGGGTGAATTCTTCCACAATAGTTTGCATGCAGATGTCGCTCTGGACAAAACCCATGTCCCCGATTTTCCTCTAGAATCTTTCCAAAATTTCAAACTATATTTGGTACTGGACGGTTGTTGATGTTGGTACCGGACGAGCACAACATTGGTACCGGAAGAGCGCATAATTGGTATTGGACGAGCTGAGTATTGGATGATATGGAGTGTGGGTACTAGATGACTGTGCGGGTAGCGGTTGACTATAGAACCTTTAGAACTTTCTGGTACCAGATGACTTGGAGTATGAGTATCGAATGGCTTTGCATGTACTAATTGATTGTAGAACCTTCTGGTACCGAACGACTTGGAGTGTGAGTATCGGATGACCTCCAGTGCGGGTATCATATGACTTCCAGTGTGGGAACATATTGTTTGGACATAGAAACATAGGATTAAACCATCATCAACAAAACTATTGTGTAATCATCCTTTTAATCATTAAAAATATGGAAAATTATGTATTAACCACATAGGATAAATAACAAGAGATAATGGAGGTTTATGGTGTAATTAGCGATATATTATTGAATAAATGCGGGGAGAATGTGTAATGATGAGTGTATTTGTATGCAGAAAAATATGACAATACTGGAGCCCAACAGGAAGATCAACTATTTGGCTTGTAGATAGTTGAATTTCATAATCATCTAAAGGGGAGTCAGACATAGTTTACTCAACTATATTAAGGAGAGGACATTCTTGAATGGTACAAGAGTAAAGTCTTTGAACAAAATGTTAATTTTGGATATGAAGAAAAAAATGAAGAAGAAATGAAGGGAGTTAGAAAATGGTGGTGGAGGTTTATTTGGAAACTAACTTATCATTTAAAAAAAAGACTTTTAGTGTGGCTCACTCTATGAAATGAATTAATTACTTGGGATAATTGGTAGAAGAGAAGGTGAGTGAGACAAAATAGATATACTCTTTGTAAGATGAATAAATAATCAATGAATTATTTGTTTGTATTTTGTTCCTTTTCCAGAATTGTTTGGATGGAGGTTATGGAATTTGGATTATTATGAAAAAAATATGGCTCTACCATAAAAACATTTACTCATAGCATGTGGTGCACATGATTATATTGATAATGGAAGGAAACAAAAGGCCTATAAAAGTCCTAAAGGTCAAAGGCTTCTTGGATCCATGGATCGAGACACCCAATAGAGAGAAGTTTGGTGGTTCATCGAAGGGCCCTGTGAGTTAACACAAACTAGGTGAATTTTCATGTGAGGGTTTAGGATAAATTTATGATTATGATAAGAAGGATTATATTATCATTCATTGAAATTAATTTTTGGTTTATCACATACTAATCAAAAACAATTATGTTATTCTTACTATCATAAAATTTGAAAATCAAAATGCGCGCACGCACACACACACACACACACACATATTATTTACCCAACATTCTTAGACATAAGCATTCACAATGAAGAAGAAACTGACATATTTCCCTTTGATGGTTTCTTGATGGATGAATTTAATCACCAACTACAAATAGTGACTAATAACTCCATTGGAGTGAGTGGGAATCGATCATGTAATTTTTGAAAACATTATTCCTTCTGAGAAAAAATGTATACATCCATGCATATATTAGTCAGATACGTTGAGTGGTTAAGTTCTTTGAGTTCTATGCAATGTATCGAGCTTGATCCCTAAGAGTGAGGTTTATCCCTCATACACGTTATCTTTGTTGCATGTCTTACTCAAGGTATTTAGTGAGTTAGACTCCATTATCAAGATCAATGAGTTCAATAAGTATCGTCTGCAAATTGAAATAAAATCCTTGAAGATTTCCCACGAATTTTTCCTTGAGTATACACAAAGAAAAACTTTCCCAATTACACTTTTAATATAAACATTTTTTATCAATTCAAATTAAAAAAGTAAAAATAAATAAATATAACTCCTATACAAATTCAAATCCAAATCCAAAGGGGGGTAGGGTATGTATACCTCCGTATACTTTACCAGTCAAATAAGGGTGGAGGGGGCTTCATACAAAAATTTGGTGTAACTTGATCGTGACCTTAAAAATAGATTATTATTATTATAAACCCTAATAAATTCCTAAAAAAAATTAATATCTTATGAACTGATAAATTAGCTTAAGGCTCTCATGATTTACCCTTATTACAATACATGATTGATCAAAAGAATACTATAATCACTACGATTATAAAATTTGAATACAAAACATACAACATTGTAGTGGGTAAAAAGGAAAAGAGAAAAAAAAACCCTCTTATCATGAATATAAAGTAACCAACACTTAGAAAACTCTTTATAAACATACATCAATATAAGCTTTAACATTAATATAAAGATGTTCCAACCTCTATTTTTCTACTAGACACACCAATTCAATAAAATTTAAGTACCCTCTAGAATTGAATTGAATCCAAAAGTGAGTCTACATTTTTTACAAGCTCTTTTTATTTATTTTAAATTTTAACTTGCATTTTTTACAAGCTCAATTTATTTATTTTAAATTTTAACTTAGAAATTGTCTTTTAAATAGTGTCATACAAGGGTTTAACTGGGTTTAACTTTAAGTTAACAAAATGTAATATTTAGTTTAAATAAGAAAAACTTAATTCATTCTTTCATTATTTAATCTTTTGCGTTTAACTATCTACCAAAATTATGGAATTGAAACAGAAAAAAAACGCAACTATCTACCAAAATTATGGAATTGAAAGAATAAAAATTGCATTTTATGTGTGCTTGAATATTGCAAAATTTACATTATTATATTTCACTAGACATTAGATAATAAGAAAATTATTCTCCAATGAAACAATTTTCAAACCTTGTAATTAAATAAAGAAAGAAAGAAAAATTAAAAGGTCAGTTCAATTAGTCAACATCAATGTTATTCAAGATTTGTCTAGTTTCATGTTAATAGATGTCTAATACAAATTCCCCTACATTAAACCACAAACCTAGATCCATCTGTTCGGGCTCTGTTTAGGGCAACCCCAACCATGGACGTCGATGGGGGCGCCATCCCTAACCCTTCCCCATTACCAGAACTGGAAGCATTCAGGAAGCTGGTCGCTGCAGCCTCCAAGAGAACGCCGTCAGTAGTGCAGCAGAAATTCGTGAAGAAACTGGACAGCATTCCCAGTGTTGAATTGCCTTTGGAAGAAACATGCAGAACGACTGTCAACTTAGCAGACAGGGGACTTATTGGGCAATTTACCGGCCTCTGGCCATCTCCCAAATCCGTAGACGCATGGGTGCAGAGGAACTGGAATCCGCTCATAACAGAAGGAATAAAGAGCCACTTCGTAGGGAAAGGATATTTTGTATTCGTCTTCGACAATCCTGAAGACAAAAATCTCATCTTCAGAAATGGGCCGTACTTCATGGGGCCTCAGGGGTTATACCTGAACAAATGGACCCCGGACTTCGACCCATCCGAGGATGTGCCCTCGGCCGTTCCAGTGTGGGTCTGTTTACCTCACCTCCCCTTACACTGCTGGAACCAAAAATCTTTGCTTGCAATCGGGAACACACTCGAAAGGTATATAGATCAAGTAGTAAGAAAATATCAGTACTCATGCGCACGGATCTGCGTGGAGGTTGATCTGGAAGTGGGATTACCAGAGGCAATTAAGCTAATGGCCGCAGACTGGACGCACATTCAGGAGCTTGACTACGAACAACTGCCCTTCAAATGCCGACACTGCCACGGCTACGGTCACTTCGCAAGGCACTGCAAGAAAAAGAATCCAGAAGAAAGTGAAAATGAGAAAGCAAATCAGTGGACTGCAATACAGAAAACAGGGACAGCAAAATCCAGATCCAAAGGAGCAACCAAGAATGGCAACTCCGGGCAATTAGAGTCAGAGAAAATCGAAGGGAGATCTAACCCCCCGCCGCATGTAGAACCTCAAGCAGAAAAGGTCAACAATGACACAGAAGAACCAGAAATTATGGACAGCAGGACACATTCAAGCCCCCCTCCAAATGGGAAAGACACAGGGGCACCTGGGCAAGCGGAAGGAAC
>SNQJ01S0141186.1:54085-68753 GCA_010110895.2 Picea sitchensis
ACATCATTCAATACTTTAAATTTTCGTGCACAAGAATTAACTAAGTTTTAAACCATTTCTCAAGAACAAATTAAACAATCAGAGACTAAATATCTAATCCATCATCTATTACATACAATTTAGTGTGCGCAAGAGTCCACTCAACGAGTCTGAAATGCATTATGGAGTTGTGCGAGGAATAGGTCTCGTTACATTAACAATTCAACACATAAGAGATCTCTAGTCACTTGATTTATCCTCGTGCATCGCTAATCAGTGCGCCCGATAGAATTTATTAACTAAATCACTCATAACAAAGCAAGTCATGGCGCTAATGAAACTACCCATAAATTGTGGCGTGAAACTTTAAATTCTATTCCGAACAGAATCGTGCTATGTCAACAACTTATCTAACACATAACGGTCATGCCAAAATTCATAAAAGGACCAACTAAGGAAGGATAAGGTGGTTTTGTTTCTGCCACAATTCTTGGTCTACTCATTCATTTAATAAATAAAACTATAGTTCCATGAAGGTGCTCATTCTTCTAATCCTCGTCACCTAGCTCATTTAAAAAGAAAAGGGTAAACTTGTTGGCCCTCCCTTTTAAAATAAAAGAGGATATTGAAAATCTTTAAATAATGATAAAATCAACCTTTAATAAATCCACTTTCAACAATAAACTTTTAATAAATAAACACACTCAACTCTTAATATTAAAGCTGCTACGCGATTCTTAAACGAAACCGAAACATAAACCAACACTCTTATTAAAATGATAAAATTATCCTTCAAATCGATTTTTAATGAGTAAAAACCTTCTGAGTACTCTGTGCATGAATCCCTTAAGTTCAGCGTAAAAGAAATGCATGTCAAGAGCATTTTGTGCCTAAATAAGAGTGCATTGTCCATTCTGTGGTCTAGCTGTACTGACCAACCCAAGAGCCAGCTGTCATATATATAAAGAAAACTGTGGGGACAAGTCAGGTCTTAAATCAAGGCGATTTTAGGATGAGGTGACTGTCGTCTTCTTTTTTTTGAATGGGCATAAAACGCCTCCCGAAACAGTGCCACCATACGCGTAGGCACCCATCTGATCGATAATTCCCAACCCAACACATAGGCACAAAAAAAATGATACACAGGATGGTAAGAATTAATCTCAGAGCATAACCCGCGGAAACAAGTCATTTTAACAGCAGATGACTCCGATCCGCGAATGGAATTCTACTGAGAAAATAATGGGTCGTTGTTCAATTCTACCAAGGGCCAAGAGTTACGCATCCAACCCAAGCTACACACACCGAGAAATGATAGCATCTACAAAGGGCACCATGAGGAGAGCCCACGAGGATCCCAAGGTCACGCGCTACGTGTAAACTACCCAACAGAATAAAACAAAGGGTAGGACGCATCCGTCCATGGAACTGCATGGGGTTTTGGACGATGAAAACAAAGCCCCAAGCATCACACCACATCAACACACAAGTCACAAGGAGCCACCCGCATAAGGTTTAGCGCCGAGAGCCCAAGGATCATGGCTGGACACTACGCATCAACTAATAAGAGAAAAAAAAGGGGAAGGGAGAAAAACACAACCATCCATTCAAAAAACAAACGCTGGAGGTTGTCCCCGCGGCCTGTCCAGCACCAACCTTCGCCTTCACACAATACCAATCCACCTCAACGTCTAACCCCAATAAGAATCAACAAAACGTAGGCAGGAAGCACAGTCAATGCAGGTGGACATTCGATTTAGACATAGAGACTCAGGCATAAAGGAAATCGAGCAGGGTAGAGGGACGAATTTCCAGGGAATTCTAAACAAATTGCATCCACAATCAATCTTGCCTATACCCTAAAATCTGTGAAGATTCCTAAAATGAGGCGGGTAAAACCGTCGTTGTGAGGTGACAAAAATACGCAAAGTGGAAAAACCAAGGAGTGCATTGAGCATGGAACTAACTGACCTAGAAAACATTAAACGTAGAGCCAACTAGGGAATAGGATTTGCATCAGCGGCATGAGCATGCCATACAAAGGCACAAGGACCATCTAGCAAACACAAGCAACCATAGGGTATATAGCTAACATGTGGGTCCTTCACACTTCATCCTCGCATAGGAAAGAAGGGTGTTGAGATCCATAGGTATTTTAATGCCAAGGCAACGATCGTAGATCAGGCTCCTGGCCGACTGCTCAGGCGAGGACTAAGGAGATAAGGATGAAAGGCAACAACCAAAAGGACACAATCAATCTCAGCTAGGTGCTATGACATGCGGGAAAACTAAGGCCATAGGAAACAACAACCATGGAGCTTGACTAAGAAAAAATTTAGATATCAATCTAAACATCTAGTCTACTTACATAATCAACATGCATATCTAATCATAAAACCTACAACATTCTACCATTCAAATGAGAAAGCGTACCGTTGCTTGTTCTCCCACTCCGATTGACGTCCCGCACGCTCCGTGAAACTCCTGCTCGCCGAGTGTCGAGACTTCACCGGTACCTCCCAGCCAATGCTAGGGGTACTCTTCTTTCCCCTTAGCCCCCCGAGCTGTAACACGCAATATCCATAGGTTTTGTCTAGCTCCCAGCTCACCTCGCAAGGACGAGCTACCACTCCTCTCCGAGATGGGTATCCCAACTGCCCACAAATAAATCAGTCAAGTCGATATTTCTACAGCGTAACATTACGCAAATAGAAGATCATCCTTTCTCCTTCTCCTTCCTTCATTATATAGAATTTCTCACTTCCTCTCTTTCCTAAAATCTCATTTAATTAAAGTTTTTAAAATAATTTCCTAAAAAATTCTTCTCCATACAAGTGTCCCTCATCCCCTACATTCCTCCATTAATTAATTTCTTTAATTAAGTAAATATCTTTATTTCCCTCACCCACCTAGAGTTACTCCTAGAATCACTCCTAGGTATACCTAGATTCCCTTACAGGTTTTAAAGGCTTTCCCTATTATGAAATTGCTAATTCAGTTTAAAATTAGAAGCTCTTAAATGTGGATTCCTTACTAATGTTGACTTCCTGCTTTTTCCCTCAAGTTCCCCTTTTTCCCCTTTTTATGTTACCTCTTTTCCCTAGTTTCCTATTTTATTTTTATTTCCCCTCTTTCCCTTTTTTACTTAGAACTAAAAAGGAAGGAGTGAAATTTATCCCCTTTTCCCTTTCATCATTAATTTAGTATCTTTTAAATTATCAAATGAAAAATAATTAATTCCCCTCTTTATTTTTTTATATCCACAGATTTTATTTCTTATTAATAATTTAATTTCTTACTCCCTTCATGTTACAAAATCTTATGAAGACCATAATTATTACTTAAGTGGTTTTTATTTTAAATTTTATTATTTTATTTCATTTTATCTATTTATTTTATTTTTTCATTTTATCTTTTTATTATTATTATCTTTTTTTTAAAAGGTAGACAAAATTTTACCCCTAGCGAAATTTTAGACTTAGTACTTAAATTCTGTACTGGGCGATAGTTAATTAGGGAAATTGTTTTAAAAATTTCTTAACCTGTTATTTTCCTTGGGGCCATCTAGGTTCATCATTTTATCATCATCACTGCGACGTGCCCTTCAGGATGCACTAGGTGCTCCAAGGGTGCCACTCACCTCATATGTTCCCTTGTGCGACGTGCCCTTCAGGACGCACTACGTGATCCAAGGGTGTCACTCGCCTCTTGACTGATTGGTAGACATCAATAACCCCTGGAGTCAACACTCCGCTAGGTTAACTTGTGGGAGACTAAGGGCTTCTAAGGAATAAGGCCCCTACCTTATTGCGCGCCCCTTAGAATCATCGTGAGCGACTATCGTAGTCCTCCCTCATGGCATTGTGGGTCCTCTCAAACTAGGTAATCATTAACCTATAGTTCGAGCCATGGAAGGAGTGCCAGTAGGCTGTGGCAGGGTTGTTGTCCACACCTCTCCCTCAACATCTCTAGTAGAAGTGTGTGACCCCTTTAATCAATACATGAGTCTTGTCGGCAAACTATCGTCAGCCTGCATAATCAACAAATCATGTCAGAACATATCCCCATCATATCATCTAATCAGATGCACTAATATCACAGTAAAACAATGAAACCCCAATGGCACACTCCCTGACTCGATCCGGAGTCCAAGGGGTTCCATCGATGCCTCTGCATCCTCAAGGTCCAAAACCCTGCACACTCAGTAAGACCGAGTCAATACCACCTATCTATGTAAAAGAAGTAAAACAACATGTCATTATCCCATAATGCCTCATAATCAAAATCCAAAGTTTCAATAGCATAATAATTTGGATCACTTGCGAGCAAGTGTCCTCAAAGAATAAGTTTTCCTAGTGCGTCAGAGCGGGATGTTGGTCTAAACTCCATCCTGAAGTTTCACAGTATATAAGATGAAATAAAGTGTATCGTAGTATCATATGTCTATCTATCAAACAAAAATGGAAACTACTGGCACGTATCATATTTGTCCTCCCAGGTCGCCGAGTGCGGACTATAACTGTCCCACTGGACCTTGACCTGATCCATCGTTCGACGTCGTAGTTGTCGAACACGATGATCCAAAATGCAGATTGACTCAACCGTGAGAGCCCCCTCACCCGATACTTGCAAGGATCTCATGTCAATAACATGTGTAGGATAACTAATATAATGTCTCAAAACAGATACATGAAAAACATCGTGCATAGGCCTCAAGGATTTAGGAAGGGCTAGTTTATAGGCCTCTGGCCCCTTTCTCTCCACAATATCGAAAGGTCCCATGAACCTACGAGAGAGTTTATCTCCCTTCCCAAACTTGATCGAACTCTTATGTAGTTTAACTCGCAAGAAGACTCGATCGCCGACCTCGTAACTACGGTCGACATAGTGCGCATCGGCATAACTCTTTTGTCGATCCTGTGAATCTTTAATCCTTTGTATTATTTTTTGCATTTTCTCTTCCATTTCTTGGATCGCTTCTATTCCCACCAGGACCCTATCCTCAAGCTGATCCCAACTCAAGGGTGTCTGACACAGTCGCCCATAAAGAAACTCGAAAGGCGCCATCTTAATGGTGCTCTGGTAACTGTTATTGTAAGTGAACTCCACTAGTGGCAAGAATTCCTCCCAACGCTTTTGTTGGTACATCACGTACATGTGCAACATGTCCTCCAAGGTTTGGTTCGTTCTTTCAGTCTGTCTGTCAGTCCTCGAGTGATACGCAGTGCTAAAGTTAAGTTGGGTTCCCAAGGCCTCTTGGAAACTCGTCCAAATCATATGGTAAACATTGATCCTCGATCGGATATAATCCTCTTAGGCACGCAATGCAGCCTCACAATCTCACTGATGAAAAATATAGAAATGTCAGGTGCCTGATACGTCGTACGCACAGGAATAAAGTGAGCACTCTTCATCAGAGTGTCTACTACTACAAAAATCGAGTTATGTCTCCTTGCCGTCCGTGGCAATCCAATAATAAAATCCATCGAAATAACCTCCCATTTCGATTCTGGAATAGCATGTGGTTGTAGCAATCCTGCTGGGTATCTATGTTTAGCCTTTACCTGCTAACATTCTAGACATCTGGAGACATAGTTGACTATGTCTGCCTTCATTCCCTTCCAGAAGTATAAGGGTTTAAGGTTTGCCCTCATCTTTGTGACTCCCGGATGAGCCATGTACATTTCTCTATGAGCCTCGCTCAGGATCAACATGCTCAACTCATCGCTTGGTGGCACGTAAATACAACCTTTAAACCTCAACAAATCATCGCCATCAAAGGAAAACCCCTCAAATCGCGGTACCATCATTGTGTTTTGTCTGATAAAACCCTCGAACTCTTTGTACCAGTCATCGTCACGTTGTAAAGTTAGAATATTTTCATGTAGATTCGTCTGAAGAGGCAACACCGAAAAGATGCGTGGTCTCTGACTCAATGCATCTGCCACTCTATTCATTGTTCCTTTTATGTAAGTAATATCGAAGTTGTACTCGCTAAGAAATTTCGACCAACGCCGTTGTCGCGCGTTCAGGTCACTTTACGTAAAAATGTGTTGTAGTCCACAATGGTCAGTCTTTAGTTCATATTTTCATCCAACAAGGTAGTGTCTCCAAACCTTCAATGCATATACGATGGCTAATAACTCCAAATCATGCGTCGCGTAGTTCTCCTCATGCCTTCTTAGTTTCCTTGAAATCTAAGCAATCACTCGTCCATATTGCATCAAGACTCCACCTAAGCCTTCTTTGGATGCGTTAGTTCATACCAAGAAGTGCATGTCCATGTCAGGGAATTTTAGTATCGGTGCGGTTGTCAACAATTCCTTGAGCCTCTGAAACACTTTCGCGCAATTCTCGGTCCAAACAAACTTCTTGTTCTTCTTCTGCAACTCCGTGATTGGATTTTCTATCTTCGAAAATCCCTTGACAAACCGTTAATAGTATCCTGCTAGACCCATCAAGTTGTGCACTTCCGGAACATTCATCGACGTAGGTCATTCCATGATAGCTTCGACCTTGGCTGGATCCACGACGATGCCTTCGCCGAAGATGACATTCCTTAAGTAGTGAATCTTCGATTGATAAAATGAGCATTTGGACAACTTCCCATACAATTTGCGCTATCGCAAACACTGTAATACCAAGCACAAGTGCTCTTCATGCTCCCCCGTCATCCGAGAGTAGATCAAATATCGTCAATGAATACTTGGACGAACTTGTCCAAGTACTCGTGGAACACCTCGTTCATCAAACTCATAAATACCCCTGGGGCGTTTGTCAGTCCAAACCGTAAAACAATAAACTTGTAATGACCAAACCTCATCTTAAATGCGGTCTTAGGGACATGATCCTCCTTGATACGTAACTAGTGATACCCTGATCGCAAATCGATCTTGGAGAACACCGTCACACCCTTCATTTGATCGAAAAGATCATCAATTCTCGGCAATGGATACTAATTCTTGATCGTATCCTTGTTCAGTTGATGATAGTCAATGAAAATCCTCCACGATCTATCCTTCTTTCGTATGAAAATAATAGGTGCACCCCACGGTGACACACTAGGACGTATGATTCCCAGGTCCAACAATTCCTTTAGTTGCATTTTCAATTCTTGTAACTCTGGGGTCGACATACGATAAGGTGTTCTTGCTATTGGTTTAGTCCCCGGTTTTAGGTCTATGGTAAACTCCAATTCCCTCTGTGGAGGCATCCCAGGTAACTCCTTCAGAAACACGTCCACAAACTCTCTCACCATCGAAAGGTGTTCTAGACCTTCCACTACTCCCTTCTCGTTTAATGCAAGGACCGCATAAAGCTTGCACCCCTTGTGCATACTCTTCCGTAATTGTAAGGAAGAGACAAACCTCAGGGAAACTCCCTAGTTCCATCCTACAATCAGGCGTCTCTATCCCTCATCATCAACCAAGCTCAACTGTTTCCTTTTATACTTGAGTATCGCCTCATGTGATTCCAACCAATCCATACCAATCACGATATCATAAGATCCTAAGATCATGACGTCCAAGTTGGCCCTAGTGACAAACTCTCCCAGGTTAAGGGCACAACCCATAACACTTCCTCCAACCTTTTGTTTGGCTCCTGAGGCCATCTCTACAAAGCTAAACTCATCCTGTTCGACTTCCTTTACCTTAATCATTTTTAGCACTGCACCAAAAATGAAACTCTCGGTACCACCAGGATTTATCAAAATACTAAGGGTTTGGTCATTGATGGTACCTGTCATCTCGAGCACAGTCGAATGGTGCTCTACCTAGCAGTTATTCACTGCTACATGAATCCAATGGGCCATGCCCATATCTCCCACGGTAGTGGGTCAGGTTGATCCAGACATTCTTGTCCTCTCCAAAGGGCAGTCGCGCTGGTAGTGTGGCTCCCCACATGTCCAACACCCCTTCTTCGTTCTAGTAGTCTTGGTACCCAAAGTAGAAGATGACGACCCACCGACCTGGAACCCTGGTCTATTCTGTTGAATAGGCCTAAACTACTGCAGCTATGGGCGACACTGTTGTTGATGCTGTGGTCCCTGATAAGGTGTCCGCTGCTGAGGCATCGATCACCGAGGTGTAGTGAAAGTGGATCCCATCTGGAAGCCACGATATCCTGGCGCATGTTTCACTGGTGTCTGACGCTATTGTTCTCTAGATGAAACCTGCCCTGCTAGTCTCGCTAGAGTCCTGGTCTGACCGCCACTGATAAGATCCTCCTCTGCTATGAGGGCCTTCTGCCTTATGGACGACAACATGCAAGGTTTGGGGCATCAAAATCCTAACCTTTGCATGTAGGCTACCATTAGGGCCGAACACAAACCTGTTAACCTTAAGTTTCTCTATGTTAAGGTGCAGAGCATACCAGAGTAGCTCCATAAAATGGGCCTAGTACTCGGGCACCGTACGACCTCCCTGTCATAAGGCATTGAACTCATTGTGTTGATGCTCAATGAATTCCTCTGAAAGGTACCTCTCTCAGAACCATTCCTCGAATAGTTCCCATGACACGTCTTCAATGGCCATGTTCAACTGCGGTAGGAGTGTCTTCCACCATAGAAGAGAACTCCCCTTTAGTTGAAATACCACCATGCAGACCTTCATGTTGGAGGTATAATCGCGAAGTGCGAAGCACATCACCATGTTCTCCAACCATGCCTTGAAGGCTGTGCCATCTAGGGCACCAAAGAATTCGAGAAATTTGACCTTCTCGAGTTCATGGTGAATGCTACCAGTACTGACCGGAGTGCGCGGAAGAACCTCAACGGGTGTCGGCGCTCTGGCCTCATCTCTGTCCAAATGGTTGATCAGTGCCTTGGACATGCGCTGAAAACATCTCATCATTCTGACCACATCACCAACTGCTATCTTCTCCTGCCCGACAACATGCTCGTCTCCCTGGGGTTTAGCTCCCTCAGGCATGGATGCTACTGGAGGCATCATGCCCCCTCCCCTAGCACCCCATCGTCTACCTCCGTGGTATCCTCTAAACATGATTACCTCCACAAACACAAGTCAACTCGATCAGCCATAGTATAATCAATCATTCACATCAACGGAAGTTGTAGCGATCCCAAGTCATGGGTTGGACCTGCTTTGATACCATATGTAACAAACCTGCTATTTTGTCATGACAACAAAACTCTCATAACAAGTGCAAATATTTTTTTTTGTATGTGTGCATGTGTAAAAGGGTGATAAAGACATAATACTCTGTGTTGCAACATGACGATGAACATGATGCATGTAACGACAATGACATCATAACAGCCTAAGGTGCACATCAACATCTGGAAGCAATGAACGATAATTAATCGACGGAAAACAAGATCGACTACCCTCCCATCCTACCCTGGAATGGTTAGGACCTCCAGGACACGTAAGCAATCCTCAATCCTAGGTTCCCATCATTTTTTATTATTTAAGGTCTCATGGCTGGTGATTGTTTTGAGGAACGTGGAGGTGTCTACATCTCACCCACACAATAAATCCAAGAATTTAGCTAAATTACAACATCAACAATGCTCCAATCATCATTCTAACAATCTTATAACATTAACTAGGGTGCAAGGTAACCATCCACGTATCAATCATGCATCATATTTAAGGATCATTGCAAGCAAGACTATTATTTCCTGAACAATCCCAAGACACCATAATGAATGTGTGAGAGAAAACTCGTTACTAATCAGTGAAGCCACAATGTAAATTAAGGCGCAGTTGGTCAACACAATTTGACATTTATTCTGTGGCGCGAGAGAACATAGTACCTAAACCATCATTTGTTACAATAAATTTCTCAAGGAAAAAAGTAAGTAACCAACAATCATTCATTACATTGACGCTTCATGGCGATCAAGAAGTAAAATCTAAATATTATGCATTACATCATTCAATACCTTAAATTTTCGAGCACAAGAATTAACTAAGTGTTAAACCATCTCTCAACAACAAATTAAACAATCAGAGACTAAATATCTAATCCATCATCTATTACATACAATTTAGTGTGCACAAGAGTCCACTCAACGAGTCCGAAATGCGTTATGGAGTTGTGCGAGCAACAAGTCTCATTACATTAACAATTCAACACACAAGAGATCTCTAGTCACTTAATTTATCCTCGTGCATCGCTAATTAGTGCGCCCGGTAGAATTTATTAACCAAATCACTCATAACAAAGCAAGTCATGGTGCTAAGGAAACTACCCATAAATCGTGGCATGAAACTTTAAATTCTATTCCAAACAGAATCATGCTATGTCAAAAACTTATCTAACACATAAGGGTCATGCCAAAATTCATAAAAGGACCGACTAAAGAAGGATAAGGTGGTTTTGTTTCTACCACAATTCTTGGTCTACTCATTCATTTAATAAATAAAACTATAATGCCATGAAGGTGCTCATTCTTCTAATCTTGGTCACCTAGGTCATTTAAAAAGCAAAGGGTAAACTTGTTGGCCCTCCCTTTTAAAATAGAAGAGGATATTGCAAATCTTTAAATAATGATAAAATCAACCTTTAATAAATCCACTTTCAACAATAAAGTTTTAATAAATAAACACACTCAACTCTTAATATTAAAACTGTTGCATGATTCTTAAATGAAACCGAAACATAAACCAACACTCTTATTAAAATGATAAAATTATCCTTCAGATTGACTTTTAATGAGTAAAAGCCTTCTGAGTACTCTGTGCATGAATCCCTTAAGGTCAGCGTAAAAGAAACGTGTGTCAAGAGAAGTCTGTGCCTAAATAAGAATTGATTGTAGCCTTGTTCAGTTGACGGTAGTCAATGCAAAGCCTCCACGATCCATCCTTCTTTCATATGAAAATAATAGGTGCATCCCATGGTGAAACACTAGGATGTATCAGTCCCAGGTCTAGAAACTCCTTCAGTTTCATTTTCAACTCTTGTAACTTCGGGGTCGACATCCTATAAGGAATTCTTGCTATTGGTTCAGTCCCCAGTTTTAGCTCTATGGTAAACTCCAATTCCCTCTCTGGCGACATCCCAGGTAACTCCTATGGAAACATGCCCGCAAACTCTCTCACCATCGGAAAGTGTTCTAGACCTTCTGCTACTCCCTTCTCATTTAACGCAAGGATCGCATAAAGCTTGCACCCCTTGCACATACTCTTTCGTAACTGTAAGGAAGAGATGAACCTCAGGGAAACTCCTTTGTTCCATCCTACAATCACACGTCTTTGTCCCTCATCATCGACCAAGATCAACCGTTTCGTTTTACAGTTGAGTATCGCCTCATGTGATTCCAACCAATCCATACCAATAACGACATCATAAGATCCTAAGATCGTGATGTGCAAGTTGGCCCTGGTGAGAAACTCTCCCAAGTTAACGGTACAGACCGTAACCCTTCCTCCAACCTTTTTTTTGGCTCCCGATGCCATCTCTACAAAGCTAAACTCATCCCGTTCGACTGCCTTTACCTTAATCCCTTTTAGTGATGCACCAGAAATGAAACTTTCGGTAGCACCAGGATCTATCAAAATACCTAGGGTCTAGTCAGTGACGGTACCTGTCGTCTTGAGCACAGTCGACTGGTGCTCTGCCTGGCGGTTATTCACCACTGCATGAATCCAATGGACCTTGCCCATATCTCCCACGGTAGTGGGTCTAGTTGATCTGGACTCTTTGGTCCTCTCCATAGGGCTGTCGCATTGGAAGGGTGGCTCCCCACATGTACAATACCCCTTCTTCGACCCAAAGTCCTGGTACTAGAAGGAGAAGATGACGACCCACTGGACTGGAACCCTGGTCTATTTTGTTGAACATGCCTAAATTGTTGCTGCTACGGGCGACGTTGATGCTGATGCTGTGGTCCTCGATAAGGTGTCCGCTGCTGAGGTGTCAGTCACCGAGGTGTACTGAAAGTGGATCCCCTCTGGAAGCCACGATATCCCGACGTATGTCTCGTTGGTGTCTGAAGCTGTTGTGCTCCAGATGAAACCTGCCCTGCTGGTCTCGCTAGAGTCCTGGTCTGACCCCCGCTGATAAGATCCTCCTCTTCTATGAGGGCCTTCTGCCTTCTGGACGACATCATGCAAGGTTTGGGGCATCAAAATTCTAATCTTTGCACGTAGGCTGCCATTAAGGCCGAACATGAACCTGTTGACCTTATGTTTCTCCATGTTAAGGTGCAGAGCATATCGGAGCAGCTCCATAAAATGGGCCTCGTACTCAGTCACCATATGACCTCCCTGTCATAAGGCGTTGAACTCATTGAGCTGACGCTCAATGAATTCCTTTGAAAGGTACCTCTCTCAGAACCATTCCTCGAACAGTTGCCATGACATGTCTTCGACGACCATGTTAAGCTATGGTAGGAGTGTCTTCCACCATAGAAGAGGGCTCCCCTTTAGTTGAAACACTGCCATGCAGACCTTCATGTTGGAGGTATAATCGCGAATTATGAAGCACATCGCCATATTCTCCAACCATGCCTTGGTGTCTGCACCGTCTGCAGCAACAAAGAACTCGAGAAATTTGACCTTCTCGAGTTCACAGTGAATGCTACCAGTACTGACCAGATCACACGACGAAACCTCAGCATGTGTCAACGTTCTGGCCTCATCTCTGTCCAAACGACTGATCAGTGCCTCAGACATGCGCTGAAAATATCTCATCATTCCGACCACATAACCAATTTCTATCTGCTCCTGCCCGACAACCTGCTCGTCTCCCTGGGGGTTAGCTCCCTCAGGTGTGGATGCTACTGGAGGCGTCACGCCCCCTCCCCTAGCACCCCATTATCTTACTCCGCGGCATCCTATAACCATGATTACCTGCACGAACACAGATCAACTCAATCAGCAACAATATAATCAATCATTCACATCCACAGAAGCCGTAGCCATCCCAAGTCGTGGGTTGAACCCGCTCTAATACCATATGTAACAAACATCCCATTTCGTCAAGACAACAAAACTCTCATAACAAGTGATTTTTTTTTTTTTTGTGTGTGTGCGTGTGTACAAGGGCGATAAAGACATAATACTCTGCATCTCAACACAACGATGAACATGATGCATGTAATGGAAACGACATCATAACAGTCTAATGCGCATATCAACATCTAGAAGCAATGAACGATAATCAACCGATGAAAAATAAGACCGACTACCCTCCCATCCTACCTTGCAATGGTTAGGACCTCCAAGACACATAAGAAACACTCAAGCCCAGGTTCCCATCGATTTTGACCATTTAAGGTATCATGACTAGAGATTGTTCTAAGGAACATGGAGGTGTCTACATCCCACCCACACAATCAATCCAAGAATTTAGCTAAACTACAACATCAATAATGCTCCAATCATCATTCTAACAATCCTGTAACATTAACCAGGGTACAAGGTAACCATCCTCATATCAATCATGCATCATATTTAAGGATTGTTGCAAGAAAGAGTATTATTTCTTGAACAATCCCAAGACAACATAATGAATGTGTGAGAGAAAATTGGTTACTAATCAGTCAAGCCACAATGTAAATTAAGGCGCAGTTGGTCAACACAATTTGACATTTATTCCATGGCGCGAGAGAACATAGTACCTAAACCATCATTTGTTACAACAAATTTCTCAAGGCGCAAAAAGTAAGTAACCGACAACCATTCATTACATTGATGCTTCATGGCGATCAAGAAGTAAAATCTAAATATTATGCATTACATCATTCAATACCTTAAATTTTCGAGCACCAGAATTAACTAAGTTTCAAACCATCTCTCAAGAACAAATTAAACAATCAGAGACTAAATATCTAATCCATCATCTATTACATACAATTTAGTGCACACAAGAGTCCACTCAACAAGTCTGAAATGCATTATGGAGTTGTGCAAGCAATAGGTCTTGTTACATTAACAATTCAACACACAAGAGATCTCTAGTCACTTAATTTATCCTCGCGCATCTCTAATCAGTGCGCCCGATAGAATTTATTAACTAAATAACTCATAACAAAGAAAGTCATGGTGCTAAGGAAACTACCCATAAATCGTGGCATGAAACTTTAAATTCTATTCCAAACAGAATGACGCTATGTCAACAACTTATCTAACACATAAGGGTCATGCCAAAATTCATAAAAGGACCAACTAATGAAGGATAAGGTAGTTTTGTTTCTGCCACAATTCTTGGTCTGGTCATTCATTTAATAAATAAAACTATAGTGCCATGACGGTGCTCATTCTTCTAATCCTGGTCACCTAGCTCATTTAAAAAGCAAAGGGTAAACTTGTTGGCCCTTCCTTTTAAAATAAAAGAGGATATTGCAAATATTTAAATAATGATAAAATCAACATTTAATAAATCCACTTTCAACAATAAACTTTTAATAAATAAACAAACTCAATTCTTAATATTAAAACTGCTACATGATTCTTAAATGAAACCAAAATAGAAAGCAACACTCTTATTAAAATGATAAAATTATCCTTCAAATCAATTTTTAATGAGTAAAAACCTTCTGAGTACTCTGTGCATGAATCCCTTAAGGTCAGCGTAAAATAAACATGTGTCAAGAGAAGTCTGTGCCTAAATAAGAGCGCATTGTCCAGTCTATGGTCTAGTTGTACTAACCAACCCAAGAACCATCCCTCATATATATAAAGAAAACTGTGGGGACAACTCAGGTCTTAAAACAAGGCGA
>SNQJ01S0141187.1:0-24900 GCA_010110895.2 Picea sitchensis
TACATTTGAAATCAAGCATTACATTATCCGTGATGAAGTCCAGAAAGGAGAAATTGGTTCTCCAATACATATCTCCACAGATGAGCAGATAAGCAGACATTTTGGTAAATCTTCTGTCCAAGTTGAAAGAGTTTGCATACTCAAGCTAGAGCTCATGGAGATGACTTTATTGTTGAAAAAGGAAGATATGACTCCCAGGTTGGGAGGGATAACTGATGTATTATTGATTGATGGACAATCATTTTTTAGTTCGAAAAATGGTCCAGGATGAGCAGATTCTTTCCAGTTTGGAAAAGTGGATTGAGATTTCTGACGGACAGACATTTTCCAGTTCGGAAAATGGTCCAGATTGCTGGTGTACCATAGACAGTGACTTCCCATTGTGGTTAACATGGGGAGTGGTCTGTTTTGGAGGTTAGTACAGGACAATCTTTTCCTCTTGTGGTTAACAGAGGAAATGGTCCAAACAATCATTCCTTAGGGTGGATTCATTCTCTCCAGGTTTCACTTTGTTTAGTGCCGGAGGAATGGTCCAGGGTGGGGAATGGTCCAGGCTCAACAATCAGGGAGAGGCATTCCTTAGGGCAGACTCATTCTCTCCAGGTTACACTTTGTTTAGTGTTGGAGGAATGGCTCAGGGTGGGGAATGGTCAAGGCTCAGAAATCATGACAATTATTCTTACTTGCTTGAGAAGAATAGTCCAGATAACTCATCATTGATGTCTTACTTTTTGAGGGCAGATGCTCTTTCGAGATATCACAGATGTGAGTGGAAGAATGGCCCAGATGATTTAGTTTATGTCATAACAATGTTTCTGTGCAAGTTGATATCAGATGATTGTTATGAAGACTATATGACAATAGATATGTACTACTGTGGTGGATGTATTCCACTGTTCGTGACTATACGTTACTGATCAAGTAATTGTTTTCTACTTGGTGTGGTAGTGTACCACTGGATTGTAGTTATGTACTACTATGGATAGACACAGTTGTGTTCTATTTTGTTTCAATTGCCTCGAAGACTATCAATAGTTTGGTAAATGATTATCAACCAGATGGATGATTAAAGGACAAAGATTTCCCAGACGGAAAATGGTTCAGAACATCTACTCTTCTAGGCAGTATGTCCAGATTAGAAGAATGACTCCTGTGTCACTCTGTGGAGTGAGCATCATGTTTGATTACTCAGATAGAGTATGGTTTCAAGAGATGATGCATCTAATGACACTAATGATGATGATGGTGCTCATGATCTAGTCATAAGATAGTATATACAACTATGTTGATGCTACCGGGTGAATGGTATGCTTGTGCTCAAGACCATTACCTGTAATACCTCCCTAGCTAGGAGGGAATGCTGATATTATGGTAGCTACGGGAGGTATTTACCTCCACGTGTAAACCTGACGATAATAGAATACTCCAGGAAGCAAGAGAAACCCTAATGAGTTGGCTAATAACCCTAGAAGACTTGTCGGCTCAAGAAGATAACTTATATTAGGCTATTAGCCTCCAAGAGAAGAAGTCGACCATAATAAATAATATATACTGAATAGACAAATACCCAGAATGAGAAGTCGGACCAGGTAGTTAGCCATAATTACTATAAATATAGGAGGCTAGTCTTCATTCTGGCAAGCAGTCTCAGAATTGCAGAGCAACACTTGTGCGCACTGCAGTGCCCAGTTTTGTGTGCAGGTTTGAGGAGAGCTACCATTGCAGTTCCTGCAGCTAGAAGTTACATTTTGTCTTGGACTATCTCTTGAATAGGGTTTGAACTATCTGATCAACTCTTGTTGGTGCACTATCCTTGGGGAAATGTGTGCTACCCTTTGTTTGACTATCTAGCCTAGGGTTTGATTCCAGAGTGATTCTCTATCAAGGTTAAGGTGCTCGAAGGGTGGCTTCGGCCTATGGTTGGGTGAAAATAGTGATATTGTCAATGGTAAAACGAGCACATCCATTCATATTCTAACAAGTTTCTCTATAGCTTCTTCATTTGCTTGATTTAGTGTCTCCGTGGCTTGTTATTTTTCCTCCTGGACACGACGAAGGTGAGATTCGGTTGCATCTGATATTCTGCGTAGCTGGGTAGGCTCATCTCCCAACTCATCTCCTTCTGATGGCGATGGGGCAGTAGACACTACACGGCTAGAGTAGAGGGCTTGTTGTACCCCTTTCATCTCTTCTTCAATGCGATCATACATGGTTTCTTGTTTTTCCTCATTGTGATGTAAAATGTCTTTTGATGTATCTGATACAACGACGATGATGAGGCCGATGTCATCCACGCTGAGCGCAGTCTGCAATTTGGGCTTACTAGCTTTCATCTTCTTCTGCGATGTAGGTTTTGTTGGGGAAACCTTTCTTTTCTTAGATGTTTCTTCCTCTTCAAGGGGATCTCTAGACGATGTTACTTCACCCTGCTTTTGCTTGTCATCTTCCCCTTCATCCTCTTCTTTATCCACTTTGTCACCTTCTCCCCCTTCAGGTGAGTCTGAAGCATTCTCTTTTGATGCGTTGTTCATCTCCTGTACCTCTTGCTTCTTCTTCCTTCTACTACTGCTGGGTGCATCATACTCTTCACGAGTGACCATAAGACTTTCGATTAGGTCAGGGTCATATCATTTTGCCTGGTCAATTGGTATAAGGAGCTATGTAGGCCATTCAGTAATTTCTTCCATGTCCTCCTCTGTGATCTTGTAGTAGGATTGAAGTTCTTCTTTATGTTCATCTCCGCGCGCAGTGATGTAAATAAAATGTCTATCTACACGGAACTTCACAAAGGGCTTGAACCTGTGTAGGGTGTTCGATGTCATACGAGGAAAATACTCAATAGCCCTCTTCAACTGTAGGTAATAGGTGTGAAACACCGCATTTGACTGCCATTGTTTAGCCATGTCGCTTGAATACCAGAGTGTAGTGAACTTCACAACTAAGGGTTTGGATGGCTAAATTTCAGGGAAGTTCGCACCTTCCGGCATCTCCTAAGAAATGAAGGCGATGAGGATCAAAAGCCAGCTGAAATTGAACTCATAGCCCTGATCCTGAGCTTCACAATAGTCCTGTTCTAGCTGGTTGACAAGGTAGCTCGCCCAGTTCATTTGTATCCCTTCAATGCACTTTCTTGCAAGGTCAACAAGGAACCCCGTGACCTACGTGGGTCTGTTCTTCCTTACTATCTTACCAACGATCAAATGAAAAGTGAGGTGCACTGTGCCATTTTGGATGGAGGATACCTTGTAGCCTCACTTCCCCTTTTCCACATCACCATAGGTATCTTTGATTTTTTGCGCCAGGGCGCGATTTGCAGCCTTCCTTGGGTAAAATTCTTGTGGATCTAGTCCTTGCATGCTTAAGCCGGTGATCCGATGGATCAATGTCGAATATACAGTGATGCGTCTATCCAACCACAAATAACCACCATGGAAGCACGACAAAAGGAGCTTAACACATGCGTTAACCTCCTGATGCCTTCCAAAGTGGGGTATTTTCATTACATTCAGGATGGTGGACCTTGCGATGTCCATGGTCCATGGTTGGGGGATTATCTTCGACTTCTTCCCCTTTCTCCTGGTTAAATACTTATGAGGTGTGAGCATGCTTTAGTTCTTGCGATCTCCCAAGCTGAAGTAGTTGATCTTCAACGTCGTAATCCTCTCCAATTGTGGTTTGACTACACGTATCCCCTTTGGGAGGTACGCGATAATCAAGGTGTAGTCAAAGTCCCTCGAGACACTATCACGACTCACTGCGTCGACCAAAGGTGGGATGTAGTCAGGCATGATGGATGGGATGAGCTTCGCATTCGCCAAGTCATCATGATGCTTGGTTCATTTCTCTGTCACAGCTCAGGATGGTCCAGATCCTCGAGCAATCGACAAGGATGCTTGCATTCCTCTCATCGATAAGGATTGAACTCCTACGGACATCACCTTCTCAGTCATGAGTTCTATTAGGATGTCTTCGAAAGATTTTTCTACTGCGCTAATGTCATATGACATTCACACTTGAGATCAGATATCTCGGATCAGTGGTCAATCAATCAATGTAACAACACGGGTGGCAAAGTCTCAATAGGCACAACGCGATACAAATGAGTTCTCTGTGGGCTCGGATACTCACAATTGACAAAAATGTTCTCGGTGAAAAATTCGATAGGATAAATAGACAACGACGTAACAGATCCCTCCAATGGACAAGAAATCCTTCATCAATGCGATTCCATTCGTTGTGGTGCGGTCCCAATGGTCCAATGGCAATATTTTCGGCCGTAACTGCGTTTCTAGCCATTCTGGAGTGTCGGTCTAACGGTCGAGACACCTCCAACGATTATATTTCTTCTTCATGGTGAAGTGCCAATCTACATTGTTCTGATATTCTGGCGTAGTTCAAATTCTGTAGACCTTGCTTCCGCAAATTCCTCTCTGGAACTCCCTGTAATTTCTCCAAATTAGCTTTCTTTTTGATGATATTTATAGCTTTCTTTCCTATGATCTGAGTTACTGGGTTCCTCTTTCCATTATGATTCTTGTCTATACTTATCATAGTAACTGTATGTTGATGGGGTTCTTTCATACGGTTCGAGGGTAATACTTCTTCTTTTTCTGGAGTAGATTTTCTACTCTCCTGCACGGACAAGTGCTTCAAGTCTTCCTGCGTTCTTTCAACTTCGACAACGAAGTCTCTGGCTCTAAGTATCTTCGAATTTTCCTCCTATTCTTCTATTAAACACACTATTCTCCTAGCCATGAAATCTCTCAGTTCTTGCTTTTTCTATTCTGGAGCTTCCTCTTCTTCTTTCTTTCGGAGCTGATCTTTCTCAACCCAGGTCTTACCTAGCAAAAGAGAAAATGGGGCGTTGATATCAAAAAATTAATGACCTCGAATTCTTCCTCTGTCAAATATCCATGAGCATTCATAGGTATCTGGGTAATTCTTCCACATAGGGTTATCAATTTTCCTTTAAACAATCCTATTCCTCCTAGTGAAGGAATCATAACTGGCTTTCCCAAAATTTCCCAAGTGATTTATGTCATGACATTCACCTGTGTTTCTGCATCCAATACACAGTCTATGTTGAAGTCTCCTATTCTTGTTTCTATGTACTCTTTCTCTTTTAATATTTCTGATAAACTGGTGTCTCTGTGATCATTCAATGTTTCTTTCATCTGTAATAATATAACTTCTGATTCTTTCTGGTTCTTTAGCATGTTCTTAGTGTCTTGGCCTTCCTTAGGTTTTTCTTGTTTCATGGTCATCTTTTCAATTTTAGAAATCATTCTAGGTCAATCCAAAACTTCATGATCCACAACTTTACAACAAATACAACTAGGGTTTCTACTAGGGCATTCCTTAGCAAGATGTCCCAGTCTTCTGCAATTATAACGAATAGTTAATCCTCTCTTTCTCTTAAATGATCCCCAACCTTTCCTATACTACGCACCGATATCATAGTGATGAACCTGTAAAAAATTCTTTATAGGATCCTACATCCACTTGTTAGTACAAACATTCTTTCTATCATATGAATAACATATCTTTCACTATTTCTATCAGATCTATTCATATCATATCTTCTTCTTTCTTTTAACTGTGCCCTAGTTTTCATACTAGGACCAAATCTATCAAACATACCTAGATCCATTCTTTCAAAACAAAAAATTTCCACTTATCTTACCTTTATCAGAGCACAAAGCTTTAAGATCTTACCTCTTTTCTTCAGATCTGATTCCTTTCTTAGCACAGAGCTAAGTAAAATACTGCGTACCAGAGCAATAGATCTACGCACAAAGATTTCTCTTTTCTTCAGTTCCTAACAATCACAGTTTCAGGTCTCGACAATGAAACCATTTGTTGGCACAGGGGCAGACCCAGGGTTCAACGCTTCAACAACGCACCAACAAAACCCTAACTACCAGCCCTTTTGACAACACCTACAAAGCAGATGAAGTCTCATCTGAGGTAGAGGAAGGGGTGCTTACAGGACTCAAGTGTCTGCAACCTAGCTGGGACACAGATCTGTGATTACAACACTCTAACAAAGCACTTAGAAATTAATATTCATTAGCATTCAACCCTTATTCACATCGCAGATAAAACCCTAATTATAGAGAAACACAATATTCAACAAGATCTAACAGATCTAAGCACTTAGCACATAGAATTAGATCAGATCTAGCATTCATTCACCTTAATAAGCACTAAGCTACTCTTATCAGATGCATCTAACATATAGATTACAGTACTAAGAATAAATCACATGAATAACATAACAATCATAATGCACAAAGCAACCACAATGCAGGATATACGTGGTTCACCCCAGTGTGGGGCTACATCCACCAACTCTTCTCTTCTTTATTATCTTCTATCAATTATTCTACACGCACAGAGACACAAAAACCCACTTCACATAGGACAGGAGATCTGCGCGCACCTCGCCAAATCCTCCTTCCCTAAGCTAGGTTACAACACAAATCTCTCTTACAATCACTTGCACTTCAGCTCTGCAAGTTCTCAACACAGTATGCACAAAGCCTCTTACAACCACTTGCACTTAGCATAGCACCAAGCCATCGACCACTTGTGACTTTTCTCTTACATCGCCTAGATATTTATTTATACATTACAAAAGGGGCCAAATCATGGGTAAACCCATGGGATGACATACCATACCCGTTACATAAACCCTAACCCCAAAAATCCCTGAAAAAGGGGTCGGGCTCCCATAATATCTGCTTCTCCTTGCGGTCTGCCTTCGACCAACTTGTCAAAGTCCAAAAATCGGTCAAACATGACCAACGTTTCCCCAAAACTTGGTCAAGGGCCAACAATATCAAATGTTGTAGCTCTTAGTTCGAAGTTGTCAATTGCACAGTTTGATTTAATATTTAGGTAGAGATTTAACAAAAATCATGCTACTTAACGGTATCAATTAATACAAGTGATGGCTAATGTGGCAATGGGGAAATAAATGTTATTAGGAAAGGTGATATCGGGTCATGATAATGTGAAATGAAGGATGCGGAATTGTGGGAGTGAAATGAGATATGCGGGATTGCGGGAGTGGAATGTGGAGATGAGGGGAAGACTCTTGCATCTGCAATCAAAACAATAGACTAAGTATCGAAATTCGTTCATTATGAGTGATGCGAAAGTGGGGAGTTCTTTTTGGAGGTTGAGAGATGTAGAAATTGCAGGATGGGAGATGGCTTGGATCTCCGCAACGAGACTCCCACAACTAAAGAAATGGTTAAGTGTTGAGGTGGTGGAAAAGTGAAAAATAAACTAAGTATGAGACTTGCAGACTTGTGGTGAAGGTGATAGTCTCCCTGCAACCCGTATTTTAGAAAAATGACTAAGTATGGGATATAAAAGATTATTTTTTAAAATGACTAAGTATAGACCAAAGCATGCAAACATTGATCAAAGAATGTTGATCAACAATTACAAATCCTTCCTCTACTAAAATTGTGGTGTCTCTAATGTGGTCGATGGGCGAGACACTTCTTAGCTAGCATAAATTCTCTTCATCAAAGAATGTCAGTTCCTTCTTTCTTGAAATGCTACAAGGCACACTACAAGGAACATGTTAAGATATTTAGACACTTAGGAGTTAGTAAGATCTACTTGGTCTATTGTTTCGTTTAGTTAGGTAAAAGTGTGTTTTTATAGTGTGTTTCTTTAGTATGCATTTGTAGTTAGAATCTCGACGGTCACGATATGTTCCCAAAATAAAGTGATTTGATGGTTCATAATATCCTATATACTAACAACTATAATGATTTGTGGCTTAACACAAGATTGGTCCATGATATCTATTTAAAAGAGCATGGAGGGTCATTTCTTAGATGATCGATTGTGAGAAACTCTCTTGTAAAATCTCTCGTAATCTTTTTCTTTGCATTATAAAACTGCTCCAAATTGGTGGTGTTATTTGGAGACCATTTGGATGTTTCCCCGTAGGGATTTACCACGTGAAAACATTGGTGTGTTGATATTTGATCTGTTTATGTAAGTGGATTCTTGAAGGTGTTCTCCCTCTGTTGGAATACGTGTTGTCGAACATGGTATCAAAGCTTGTTTGAAGACCGCTCCTGTTGTAGATCGGGATGGTGAAGGTGAGTTACATCATCACCATTTTCTGGCATTTTCGTACATTTTTGGGCTTGGAGGACCATTCCATTGCGTCACGGAGCATTCGTTTCATTTAGGAACACTTTTCGTTTCACTTTCGAAAAAGGTTTGGATTTACTTAAGATATGGCCATTGGTCGAGATCGAGGAGGTATAAAGCACGAATACACATTTTTAATTTTTTAAAGTTTTATTTTGATTTGATTTCCGGTTTTGTATTTTTTTATTTAAGTTATCTACTCTTTTTAGATCTCGTGTTCTCTTTGCCCTTTTTGTGCAATCTCGACAAGTCGAGCTTGAGATGGGAAAAAGGTGCATCTTAATTAAGCTAATAGAGATCTAGCCCTTGTTGTCATCGGCGTTTTTTTTTTCTTGTGTGAAAGAGTTTTTTTTTTTTTTTATTTTAAATTTAATTATTAATAAACAAAAAATATTTTTGAACATTAAAATATTTTTATAGACCATTTGGTTAAAACTTGCCTTATTAAGTAAGGGTCTTGAGTTCAAGTCTCTTTTTGTTACTTTTGAAAAAGTTCATGCTAAAAAATTGTAAAAGTGCATTTCACTTCAAGTATAAAGTGAATCACTATAAGTAACTATATTATTTTATTTTAGAGTTATTTATTTGCATGCAGCACTACGTTATAAGGTAACCCAATTGTAAAAGTGATCCCCACTTCTCTTTATAAAAGTGGGTCACTTCATGAAGTAACTTACACTATCATGTGGTTATTTGGATTAGTTGATCCTTTTTTAAAGGGCATATCTCACATCAAAGTCCGTTTTAGATTATTAGTTTTTCTTTTTAAGCCGCACATAACTTTTAGAGACAATTTCCATCGGATCATTAGTTTGAGTTCTTGTCACATTATCTGCATATTTAATATGGCTTCTACAAGTAATGTCTTGCTTACCAACAACAACTACTTCAATGGAAATCCCATATGGAAGATTTATTAGAAGTAAAGGCACATGCAGGATTACCTTGGCAAAGGAGAAAACACCCATTGATGATGATAAGAAATCCAAATGGGATAATAGGAATATTGAAAGAGCGTGGAAAAATCAAAATGTCCATCTCTCTGATTTAAAATTTTCACCTTCAGGAATTGATGACCTAGAAAAGTTTGGAACACGATTGGTTGTGTTTGATGAAGCTCAATATTATTGAGCTGCTTGATTCGAAGAAATCAAATATTGACCTTGGTCCAAGTGATTTTATTGCCTTGGAGACTATCACATCTAAGTTTAAAACACTGAGAATTTTATGTGAAGAATGTAAAAGATAAAAATGGAGGAAAATGTTGCATATATCTTATTCTTTCTAAGCTAGGTAGATTGCATGATACGTGTTTATCTACATATGCTATGAGAGAGAGGCTCTAGGGAAAGCTTAGAAAAACCCACTCTTGAGTCCTTTTGTGTGCTTCTTTGATTAGAGAGGAAGATAAATTTGTACAACTTGGACTGATCAGCACTCCCGCAGTTACCTCCAACAAAGACTTAGTTGCCCAACGAGAAAGATAAACCCAAGTATCCCAAGAAGCAACATCCTCTCATAACAACGAAACAACATAGAGTCCCAAACCCAGACTGACTTAAAATCTAATGGTATAAAGGAGCCGAATATAAAAGTAAGAATACTAACAAACATTGAAACTTTTGTGATAAAGATGGTCATGATGAGTCGAAAATGTTTCAAGAAGATGACAACCTTAGGCGTGATGAAGAAGCACAACATCGATATTGATTCTTCTACTTCTCATGGACATGCACTTTTACGCTTGGTTTCTCCTTCAATACACCTTCTACTACTACTTCATCAGATGGGTGACTTGTTGATTCATGAGCATCTTATCATATTTCTAAGGATAAAGCCATATTTTACGCTCTAAATGAATGTAACACCGCGAAAATATTTGT
Organism: Picea sitchensis; assembly: GCA_010110895.2. Taxonomy (NCBI): domain Eukaryota; kingdom Viridiplantae; phylum Streptophyta; class Pinopsida; order Pinales; family Pinaceae; genus Picea; species Picea sitchensis. The sequence continues at coordinate 10,065 of SNQJ01S0141187.1, forward strand.
TGGTGATGATAGATCTCTTGTGTTGTAGGATCTGGAGCAGGTTGGTGAAAATGGTCATTTCAATGATGTATTATGTGTTTCAAATCTTTCTTGTAACCTTCTATCGATTATATCAAATCACTCATTCGGTGAAGGTAAGCAGTAGAGTTTTACCTCACAAGGATTGTAATCAAGGATCTAAATGATCCTAAGCATGTTCTTACTGGAATTCGATGATATTGCAGGTTGGCACCAATTTGACAAATTTGGGTCATCAACTTTTCCATCAATTTTGTTTCTCATGGTAACGAGCAGAAACTTTGGCATGGCTAGGTTTGGTAATCTAAATTATCGCTCAATTAAACAACTATGTAATCAACAGAGATGGTGATTGGTCTTCCTCTTGTTTCATGCGAGATGGTGTTTGTGCGGTTGTGTTCTCGACAAACATCATGAGACAGTTTACGACAGCGTGCCTCTTGGCATGCCCTACGGCCCTTTCTGACTTGTTCACGATTGATTTGGCTGCGGGTCCCTTTCTTCTCCTTCCTTTTGGATGCAGAAGTATTTCTGCTTTTCATTGATGATTTTTTTTCCAGACGTACTTGGGTTTTACTTCTTAAAACTTAGGCGAAGTTTTTGACAAGTTTTTTGGCCTACAAGGCCCAGCCCTTGTAGAAAGCAATCCCCGGACATCAAATTAAAAGTTAAGAACATATAATGGAAGTAGAATATGTGAACAATAATTTGGGGTCTTGCCTTTACCACGGGGCATCCAAATCAACCTGCTTTGTTCCATATACCACAAACAAAATGGGTGTTCTTTGAAGAAAAGAATCACCCATTAAAAATGGCTAATTGTAGTCAATCTAGGATTAGTCTAAAGTGGGCTCACATTCTTGATGAGAAAAGAGGAAAGCATTCTTTGACCCAAAAGTGAGAAGTGTATGTTGTTGGTTATTTTGAAGATGTCAAAGGTTCCAGACTTCTTCAACCACATTGTAATAAAATTATTATTAGAAGAGATGTTAAATTTGATGAAAATCTTTTTGCCTGCGAGCCTAATTCAACGATTATGCCGACTTCTTGAGCTGAGCCATCTTCAACATTGTGCCTTCTTATGATATGGTTTCTTCTTAGGATGATGATAGTGAGGATGAAAATCCACTGTGCAACACCCTCCTCGAGATGAGTCCTTTGAACACGAACCAACACAAGCTCCACTACTTCCTGGAGTAGATTACTGTTCAACATGAGAAGAAGCAACTGATCTTATTGATGATCCTTGAGATCAACATCGAACACGTGCAGGTTCGAGCCTCTTCTCTTTTGGGTCAATTTTTAGAAACTCATGATCGAGAGACATTTCTGCCGGAAGCTTCAGGTCATCCATATTGGGTCATGATAATGAATGAAGAGTATCGTTCTTTAATGGAAAATGATACTTGGGATCTTGTACCTCTTCCAAAAGGAAGAAAAATTGTTAGATGAAAATGGGTTAATAGGGCTAAGTATGCATCGGATGGGTATTGAAGAACCACAAAGGCTGGAGTTAGTTGCCAAAGGATTTTTCAAGTTGAAGGTGGCTATAATGAGAGCCTTTTCCCCTATAGCAAAATGAATTCCATCCACCTTGTTATTTACCTTGTTGCCTCACATAAATGGAAGGTCTATCATATGGATGTTAAATCCGCCTTCTTACTGCAATTTGCAGAAGAAATCTACAATGGAGATAACCTCTGGGTATCTCGAATGACTCTAACTTGTTTATTAAGCCTCAAGAAATCTCTTTATGGTCTCAAGCAAGCTCCTCGAGGAAGCGGTATGCCAAAATGGATAACTTTCTTATTGTAATAGATTCTCTAGATGCCATTAAGTCCTAATGTCTATACCAAGAAAGTAGGAAGCCATCCTCCTTAATCCTTGTCCTTTATGTTGATGACCTTATCCTTCTTGGTAGTGACTCAAAACTTTAAACCATGTGAAAACCAACATTAAGAAATTTGGGAAATGACGGACTTAGGCTCTTTGCACTATTTTCTTGGCCTCAAGTTTTGCAAACCAATGAAGTAATTTTTTTCTTTCGGTCTAAGTATGCTTGTGACCTTGACGCAAATTAGAAGCTTTCACATGGATGATTGTAAACCAGCCCTTCTCCCTTCCATTATTGGAGTCAAGTTTCTGCCACTTGTACTTCTCACGAAGTTGATGCCACCATATACCATCAATTAGTTGAGTAGCCTTTTATACTTGAATCATACCCATCTGATCTTTCCTTTCTTTGTTGGTCTTGTTGCTAGATATATGCAAACACCCCATCAAAGCCATTGGAAGAAAGAAGCTAAAATGATACTTATTTATGTTTGTGGTACAATTTAGTTAGGGATACATTCACAGTTCGGGGGACTCCCTTATTGGTTAGTTTCACTAATTAAGATTGGGTCGACGACCCTAATGATAGAAATTCTACTACAAGTTATGATTTCGATAGCAGTTGAGGACCTGTCACTTGGGCATATAATAAATAACATGCTATTGCACTTTCTTCAGTAGAAGTAGAGTATTGAGTAGTGGTTAATTAAAGTCAAGGATCCTTGTGGATTTGATAGATCGTTTCATAGTTTTGATTCCAACAACATCATCCGACCGACCTTTGGTGTGAAAATCAGTGCCATCAATCTCGCCAAAGACCAGTTCAACATCAGCGTAGAAAACACATTGATATACACATGTAATTCATCTAAAATCTCATTCATGATCAAGTTATTGAAGTGCTCTTTTGCCCTACAAAAGATCAAGTTGCAACATTTTCACAAAGGAGTCTCTTACATGAGCGAAGTTTTCCAAACTTCGATCTATGCTAGGAGTTCGGGAAGTTGTCACTAAGGGGGATAGGCTCTAATGCCTCCTTCCTTCTCCTATTGTGTCACTATTGTGAAATCCTTAAATCCTATCCCTAATGCCTCCTTCCTTCTCCTATTGTGTCACTATTGTAAATCCTTAAATCCTATCCCAAGTTGTTCTTAAGGGGGGATGTTAGGATATTTAGACACTTAGGAGTTAGTACGATCTACTTGGTCTATTGTGTTGTTAGGTAAAAATGTGTTTTATAGTGTGTTTCTTTAGTATGCATTTGTAGTTAGGAAATCCGACGGTCAAAATATGTTCCCAACATAGAGTGATCCGACGGTTTATACTCTCCTCGATCTTAACAACCATTGATCTGTGGCTTAACACCCGATTGTTCCATGATCTCTATTTAAAGAGCATGAAGGGTCATTTGTCGATGATCGATTGTGAGAAACTCTCTTGTAAAATCTCTCTGTAATCTTTTTCTTTGCATTAATAAACTGCTCCAAGTGGTCGCGTTGGCTGGGGCCATGGATGTTTCCTCGTAGGGGTTTTACCACGTGAAAACATCGGTGTGTTGATCTTTGATTTGGTTATGTGAGTGGTTACTGAAGGTGTTCGCCCTTTGTTGGAATACCTGTGTTGTCGAACATTACAAGATTAGGAAAAAAATTAAAAAAAACCTTTGCTACAACCTTCGTTATTCAAAGCATAGGTTTTAATGGATGTTTTAACGAGTGTTTCATATAACTAAAAACAAATGGGCAGACGAAGGTTGTAGAGGAGGTTTTTTTTTTTGGTGCTTGTATTGGAATAAACACACTGATGCATTTGTAAGTAACATGCACCAATGCATTTGTAATTAACATGCACCAGTGTGCACCTGAACTTAAAAAGCATCGGTGCTCTTAAAACTATTACGCACCAGTTCCATATTTTATGTTATATGAAACACAAATGCTTTTCATGTTAGTGTACACACTGATACATGTTGTTTTTGTATGCAACAACGATGATTCTATAAATATTATGCATCGATGCTCTTATAGTTTATACGCATTGGTACTCTTGCAGTTAGTACGCATCAGGGCCTGTACTACTATGTGCTCCGAAGGATTGTGAAATTTCAAATATTTGAGGTGAGATGTTGGCACCATTTTTTGTAACTAAGAACCAGGGTGTATATTATATATAAAGCATCAGGTCGTATATTGTATGTAAAGCACAAGTGCACCTTTTTATTATATGCACTTTAATATTTTGAAATGATAAATATAATCAATTCTATGTTATTTCGTTTAAAGTAACAATGTTTTTTCACAATTGTTAGCATCAATGATTTCATTTAATTAATAGACCCCAATGTTTCATTTAATTAATAGGCACCGGTGCATATGACTCATAAAAACACACTGATGCCTATTTTATGGCACACGCCATTTAGTGAGCTCAAAATAATACAATGCACCAATATGTATATATTTTAATTAATTGTTTTTTTACAATTTTTTAATTACTCATTTCAAAATCAAATAATTTTTATAATAATAATATTGCTTTTAATTTTTTTATTGTGTTTTAATATAATGATTGCAATAATTTGTCATCCAACAAATTACACTCTGTTATTTGTAACAATATAAATCATCTATATATTAATTAATCAACAACACAATAGTTTACAACATTCAACAATGCAATAAAATAAGAATCTCACTTTAATATATATGAATAAGAGACTCAATCGTCATGATACAAAATGAGATAATGTAAATGTCTACAATAATCAAAGTGCAACCAATATGTAATTATTACACTTATTGGTAACATGTCCTCATGCAATTGGGACATTATGTCGAGTACATTAAACAAAATCCTTGATTTTCATAGACAACTATTCCAAAACATACAACTTGCAGTAACATTCAATTATATTGATTATCATTCATCACTTGAACTACTATCATCACTCGAGCTACGTGCATGCCTCATTTCTTCATCACATGTAAGGTGATATTGTACTTTGGTTATTTAAACTAACATTTTCTTGATCAACTTGTTTTTTATGTTCCGCATGTTGATGTTCCATCTACAAACATAGAAATATAGTGTAATAAGTAAATTTACATTTATATATATAGTAGAATATACATGATTGCGTAAATAAAAAAACATACCATAGCAATGAGTGATTCATAAACAATACACATGCCTTCGAAGTCATGCCATATGTCGTATCTCAAAATCTCTTTTGCTATCTACTCTCCATACTTTGTTTCTTGCATGTTTAATAAGTCGTGATAAAACATAGTTGATATAATTAATATAAAGGTTTTTATTGTTCCATTAATTAAAAAAAAGAAGGGAAATTAAACAATATAGCTACTTACAAATTGTTCAATTAAACCTTGATACTTCAACAAATACTCACAACCCTCACTTAACCTAATGTTGATCAATTGTTAAGTTGACTCTTCTTTGTATGCTGGCACCTATTAGACGACATCCATGGACGAGTGTAAATTAATTCAATTTAAATTTAAAATTAAAAATCACAAGAAATATGAAATATTAAGTAAGATCGAAAACATAAGTACTCACAAACTTTGTGATCGACCCTTTTCTTCCTTATCGTACTGTCTTACGTGTTGAATGGGTTCCATTTTCTTATCTTTTCTGCAACAGAAAATTGAAAATTAATGTTTGATATGATAACTAAATTCGATGTACATAAAAGAATAAATGAATTGTTGGACACACAAAATAGATAAATGTGAGTGCACATATATTATTAAAGATATGATACATATATATACATTGATGTGACCCTTTGGTTCATCTTACAAGGGTCTCTCAGACTCCAATGACTCTTCATACTACTTGATTGTTCACATTCTATCTCATCGGTAACCCTAATGGATTACATTTCCAAGACTCCTCCCCTTAATACGAAGGGGTGTATATGAGTCCAAGGTGAGAGTTGATATTCGAAAGTGGGCAGTTGAAATATGGAAGTGTGTAGCTACTCATGGCTGAATGTGCTCTCTGAATTTGGTGGTTTTGGGATGACCACAAACCAAATGGATAGTAAAAGTTGATGTCTTCTACTAAATGGAGGTGGTGGTTTAAGGAACACCACAAACCAATCTGGTGGTTTAAGTATGACCACAAACTATGGAACCCTGGTCTAGGCTCAATGGTTCCCATAACATTTCCTAAGTTAGCTAGAAGCGGGCAGCTGATGTCTTTTGCTAATTGGAAGTGCTCTCAAATTTTGGTTTAAAGATGACCATAAATTGTTCTGTGGAAGAAGTTTAATGTATTCTACCAAGTGGAGGTTTAAGGGAAACCACAAACTATGTCTAACAGAAGCTATAAGTATTCTATTAAGTGGTGATTTAAGTAGAATCACAAACAAATCACGCTCGCTTGTTGTTTCTCAACTGATAGGGCTTCGAAACTTGAAGCTTGACTTTCAATCGTTGATGTTGTTTCCCCCTGTGAGGGACAAGGTGAGAAGATGCGAATCTTTTTACTACAAGATGTCTCAATACTCGATACTGGATTCGTCAGTATGACTGGCATATCTTCTTGACTGTTGATGACCATCACCAAGAAGGAATCCACCCATAGTGGTTCTTTACTCTTGCAGTTGTCTTACGTTTGAAACACTTATTTGAAGGATGATTGTGTTTTCCACAATGCTCGCAAGGATGAAAATCAAAGCATTGATCTTCAACATGGACAACTCACTGACAATGTTGGCATATCTGGATCTTCTCTTGAACTGGAGCAGGTGAATGTGAGTTGTTTTGAAGTAATCCAACACTCTAAAACTGGATTGATTTGGTGTAATCTGGATTATGAAAGGTGACATCCTTTTCATATTTGATACCGATTCTATGCTTGTTCTTCTTGATTTCTTCCCAAGGTTTGATGACATTTTTGGAAAGAGAAAGTTGATATTTACTTGAATCTAGAGTTGGCTCACTGAGTGGATGTTGCGCTAGCTTTCGATCTGAATTGGCATCATCATCTTCTTCGTCTTCAAAAAGAGGGTTTTGAACAGGGACTAGTTCAGAATGTTGTAGAAGATTCCTTAGCTCAAGTGCATCCTGAAGAAGATGATTCTGAGTTTGTAGTAGCCCTTCTTTGGCTTGCATAACTTGCAAGTAGGTCACAATAGATTGCAAGGTGGTTTTTTCAATGGTGATTGTTTTATCCAAAGAAGAAAGGAGTAAAGTGTTCAATAACTCTATCATTTCCTCAACTTGATCCATTTAAATACATATCTAAACATCGAAGGTTTCTTTCAACTCCACCCTGACTTTACATTGCAAACAATAAATATACAACAAATAAAGGGTGTCGACTTCTACCAAAAATTCACTAGTTTGATCAAATTCAATAGATACAATAATATTGATCAAACTATAATGAATATATGTATACTAAATATGTTGTTAGAAACCGCCAACATCAACACCACCATGAATTTTCCTTATGTCACTTTCTCAAGTGATCAAAAACTACAACCATGTTATTGCCAACGAGTGGATGTAGTGAGAGAGGGATGGATGTTAGTTTAGGGATTTATCTACCCATTGAGACCCACAATTTCTACATGTTCTATAGATTCCACGCTCATTCTGAGTGCAGTTGGAACTTTTCAACATAATTAAGGCATCCTAAATCTCACATCGCTTGAGTCATCATGCAAATAATATAATAGAAAAGGAAAAGGCTCTGAAATTTTTTTAAGCCTTTCGCTCCTCAGAAAAGCGACTACAAGCTCTCAAATAGTTCAACTAATGTTGTCCTTTCAAGCATGTCAAGAAGTGATCTGATCGAAGATGGAATCTCAGTATTTGTTGAATGCGAAAGTGGGTGGAAGCAATTTTTTCTTTCTTGATATCTTTTATCCCGGTTACCATGATTGGGAAATGATCACATTATGTACACTGGTGTCGATGTCAACCATCCTGGCTGGGATCCTATGATGCTTCATTGCATAGGCCACCAATAGTGCAGAGAATGCTCAAACTCGGTGGGAAATCAAGAATGAGGCATGTCTATAATTTTGTTCTTAGAGTGGTTGTGGAGAAAGACGATGTCCTCAAAGAACTGTTGTTGGAGTTCTTTCCTTTGGTGAAGGAAATCCCCACAACAACTGTAGAAATCAGGTAATATCCCTGAATACAACCCTTCAACACCAAATATCGACTCACGAACTCTCCCATATGGTTGAAAAGTGGGTTGATGTGACAATGAGGGATTGACACTGAGAATGGCGAGCTAGTAGGGCATTGGGAATGGTATGAGTAGAGAGGTTGGGTCACGCACATGGATTACCCCCATCACTAGATATAAATAGTTTGACGGAGACAAAATGTTGTGTCTATCCCATTGATGATGGAAGAAAACATGATATCATCTGGAAACAAATACGTAGATCCATGGTTTGAATAATTGCAGGTGTAATTGTTCTACCGTTGAACACTCAACGCGATTGAAGCCAAAATGTTTGGAAACTACGAGAACCCTAACCATTGTTGGACACACAAAATAGATAAATGTGAGTGCGCATATATTATTAAAGATATAATACAGATATATACATTTATGTGACCCTTTGTTTCATCTTCGAAGGTTCTCTTGGACTTCAATGACTCTTCATACTACTTGACAATTCACATTATGTCTCATCGATAACCCTAATGGATTAGGTTTCCAACATGAATGATTACATACCTATTATGCAAATTGTTGCACATTGTTGTTGGGATGCCTCCTTCTACGATAAAATTATGTTCATTTATTTTACCATCTCCTTGTACACTTTTTTGGACATCCCTACCAGCATGTATTGGTTTTCCCCTCGTTTGTCGCTTGGAATTTTCATAATCTTCCTCAAAAACAAAAAAAAATCACAATAATTTTTTTTTTAAATGGGCATGAAAGTAAATATAATAAAAAAATCAATTTGGTAATTTTTGGAACATATTATAGAAAAACATGTTTAGTAATAATACCTTTTAAATTATTATTTTTTGTTATTGTAAGTTTTTTCTATTGCAAGTCTCATAGGTCTCATGCTCTGAAAATGCTTCATTCAGTTTTGATTCTTGGAGTCATTGGATTCATTTTTGTATTGTAGTGGAAATTACGTCTATACATTCTTTCCACTATATCCCTCAAAGTTCTATAAAATAATTTACCCCTCTCATTAACTTCAAGCACCACTCCAGATGAACTGATGACCAAGTGATCCAGATTATATTGAGAACAAAATGGAACATACAAAAAAATATCGTGAGTAAAAAAATAAAATGAAACCCAACTTCTATTGATGAATAAAATAACATAGTATTGTAGAACACAAAATGACTAAAATGGTGGTAGCTTATCTCTGAAGAGAAAGAGATGTTGGCTATGCTTATTCGCAAAAAGATGATTACAAAGAAGTTGAAAATGGCCTTTTATCATGAATCCTAAATAACAAAGAGACAAAAACCCTAAACATCAAAACCCTAACCCCAAAATATGAAACGCCAAAAGTATTGTGGGACTCAAGGTGGTTAGTTGATACGTAAACTTCCCGGGGGCACAACTTTTGCATACAATATTTATTTGGGGCACATGCTAGCTCGTTGGAAAGAACTATATGAGGATTAAAACTTTTGGATGGGTCCAGGGCATGTTAATAGCAATCCCTGATCCTATGAATTTCCAAAAAACATTGCTTAGGGCCTCAAAACAACCCCAAAATTTTCAAACCTGAAAAAATGTAGAAATAATGTCAAGAAGATAAAGAACCATTGAATCAATGGAAGAGGTGGGTGACCATAGATATCCATCTGGAACAGTCGTCCCCCCTTAGGAAGAAATGGTCTCCATTGCATCAAGTTCCCTCATCGGATGGGGAAAATTTTGTTGAATTTATCTCCCGGTGAGCCACTTTCCTTAGTGAAGAAGTTGCCCCACTTTAACGTCCTGGTATAGTTGTATGTTCTATTGGAGGGTTCTTTTCATCTGTGTATTCATAATTCAATAAATTGTGTCTTGCTCAAGGTAGTCAAGGTTGATTTATGTATGGTCCAAGTTCTTAACTAAATCCGAGGTGTCCAGTAGAGGTGAAAAATATGGGCGAAGGAGATCCACATTAAATACTCGATGCATGCCAAGGAATGGGGGAATACTTAAATAAAAAAATCTCACCTACAACCTTGGTGATGGTGTAAGTCCCTGTTGATGTTTGAATCTGTTAATATCGAAACAACAACCTCACAAGGATATGAACCCCCCTGCATTTTTATAGAGGTGGTACTCCTCTTTGACTAATATATATATATATATATATATATCTTAAATATCTTGGATTAGGGAGAATGTTAGACAAAAAACCCCAGATATTTATTGCTTGGATTTGTACATGAAATTGTTCTTTAGTAACCTGATTTGATCTTTAAGTGCAACAAAAAGTCTTTTAACAAGAAAAATAATTAAAGGAAGTCTTCAACATAAGAATATCTTTGTGCCCAACATCATATATACAACCCTCTTAATCACATACGATAGTGGATATATCCATATCTTCTCACGAGAAATAAGAGAGAATAGTTTTGATCGTCTCAAATAATTTTAAAAGAGTATTGTAGTTAAAACATAAGAGAATTTGATAAGAACACTTCAAACATCTCACACTAAAAAATATCAAGATCTGAAACATCATTGAAGTCATGCCCTGGAGTGATTCTTTGTGGAGTTTTATTTATGAAACATATTAAAAAATATAAAAAATATTTGAAATTCATATACATTGATGTGAATGCTCCATGATCATATAAGAAAATTATTTTGAAGAATATAAGAGGAATACTCAAGAATCTCAGCCTTGTGCTCAATTAAAAAATTTAAGCATAAAGCTTTCAGAAAATGGTGTAGAAGAAGATAAAAGAATGGAGAATATGGAGATAAATTTTCATTGATCAGAGGATTCCCTGCATATTGATGTATGTACCTTCTTATTTTGATCCTCCGCCCCTGCCCTTCTGATAATGGAACCTTCTCTGACCTTTTGATGAAGCTCTTTCTTGCTTTTATAAAACCAGATCTTCTAACTTCTCGAGTAGTTAGGGGTTTTCCTTTTTTGGAGAAATCACTTAAATTCATGAATAAATTAATTATCATTAAATCATTTTCATCATTGATATTTGTACCTTGAAATGGGTCCCTTTCCGTATTTAATATTGTTTTTATAATAAACTTTTATTTTAATTTTTTAATTAATTGTCCTTTTGAAGAGGGGACCGTGTTTTAATTTTCTGGATGGGATATCCAACTTTTCAGCCATATAAACCAATTTATATATGATATTCATCATCGTATATTTCCAATGAGTCCTCTTAGGTGCGATTTCATTTCCTGGTTCTCAACATATGAGCTCATGAATTCAAGGTGTCAAATAGATTTATCAACACATCATAAAAATATTATTGTCTGTTCTTTCAATTTCTTAGAAATATATGGCCCATTCCAGTCCTTGAAACCCATTCTATCATCTTCCTTTCCAAAATACCTTTCCAAAGAGGTACATTTTGCATAATTTTGACTCTCAGATCTCAAGATATGGACTTCAGAAGATTAAGACTCAACAACCATTGATTGATATTCTCCAAGCAATCTGGGCCCTTGGTTAAATTTCGTCCTTCGTTCATAAGAATTTGAATTTTCTTCATAAATTATTATCCCACATGTATTGGGATATTGGATTCTTTAGTGTATATATTAAAAAAATGATTATGATTTAAATAAGAAACATGAGAGGGCTATAAAGATTATGAAATTCGACACATTTGGAGGATTAATAAAATAATAAAAAATTTGACAGCGCAGTCATTCTCTACCCACACCCAATTAGCTCCCAGTAGCGATGATTCAACAGTTCAAATGTCACCATGTGTCATCACGTGATAGGCCATCATCAACTACCACATGTCATGAGGTAATTAGTTTCCATCTGTCATCATAATTAGTTTCCATGTGTCATAGTAATGAACTGCCATTTGTAATGTTTTCATTGGATGCCATGTGTACACTGCTACATATTGAAAAAATTGTGACGACTAATTGCGACGAAAGTAACCTTTCATCGCAAAATCGAAGATAAAGAGTTGAATTGTTATTTATTTTTTAAATCCATCCCGAGTTCGTCGCTCTTGCGACGAAACCAGATGTACGTCGCAAGAGCGATGAACTTGAATATAGTGGACTCTTGTCTCTCTTGCGATGACCTTTGGCTATCATCGCAATAGAGAAGATTCAATGATGTCTGTTACACTATTTTACAAAGTTATCATTGACCGTTACACTATTTTACAAAGTCAACATTGACTTGGTCAACGTTCGTCGCTCTTGCAACGAAAAAAATATCTATAAATATTTTGCAAATTAGAGATGTTGCGACAATCTAATTGTTATAACAACGACAGTTCAGAACTTCAGAAAGGGTATTTTTGTGCGGAAGAATGTCACATAATATTATAGGTGGAAAAACAAGTAAAGTGGGTGAAAAGGGTAATGGTAGATGTTATTTCACTTGCAAAAAATGTTGCACTACACATCCCGTAAGAATTTTAATAGAAACAACTACAAAACATTGTAGGAAATATGGCAGATTGATGGGGGATCGAATGAATATCATGTCATGGTAATTAGCTATATATTCATTATTTGTTTTTATATTTTCGATTTTATATAAAATTATATATATGTATATATATTGTTTGAATATTTGTGATAGTACACACTAATTTTTCATGATTGTTTGTAATTATAAAGTTAGAGTTTCCCTCTAACTTTCTGTAGAATATTTCACCAAGTAGTACTAGTAGAAATGATGTTGTACAAGATGAGGAACATGATCAAGAAAATGAGGATCTCATGGAAGAAGATGATGGGACAAATCAAGTTAATGATCCCATGGAAGAATATGATGGGACAAATCAAATGATCCAAGATTTGTTTGCTCAGTCGAATGAGGATGTGGACAATGATGTTATTTATGATGAACCTCTATTAGAAAAGGCAAATAAATGACTTTATGAAGGCTCAAGAGAAAATATTCTCTCCGCTACATTGTTGCTAGTGAGATTAAAGGTTATGAATAATTTGTCGAACACTTGTATGACACAGAGCCTAAGGTATGTAATATGTTTCATCTCATATACATAAATGTTGATTTTTTTCTATTTTTTTTTAGTGTTAATTAATGTGTAAAATAAGAATGCAATTTTTACGATTAATATTCTTTACATTAACTATTTATTTTTTATGTTGTAGATTGTTAGGTGAATTTTTGTTACCATCATCAAATATTTTACCTCACACATATTGAGATTTGCATGCCATTATGAAATACATTGGAATGGATTATCAAACTATATATGCATGTCCTAATGATCATACTATATATTATGTACAACATGCCTCGAAAATAGAATGCCCGCAATGTCTTATCAGTAGATATCAAACCGATCAAGTAACAAAAAGGGTGCCTTGAAAGGTTCTTCATCATATTTCCATAATTCCACGTTTACAGTGATTGTTCAGGTGTGAAAGCATAGCACAATTTATGGATTACCATGCATGTAAAAAAAGTGGAGATGGTGTTCTTTGAATTCCTGCCGATGGTTATGCATTTAGGGAAATTGAGGAAAAATGGGCAGATTTCAAAGATGAACCTCGTAATGTTAGGCTTTCATTGGCAGTTGACAGTGTTAATCCATTCAGAGAGCTTAGGTCTATTTACTCAGTGTGGCCTATTTTTGTTATCAACAATAACATTCCTCTTTGTATGTCAATAAAGAGGGAGCACATAATGTTGACAATGATTGTTCCAGGTATTTGTTTACATTAATTTTTTGAATATAACATTTTCATTTGTTTCATTTTTTTCATAGTATATTTTGTTTATTTATTTACTTATATATACATATCATGGTTATAGTAATTATGTGTAGTTTCAAACAATTAGGTAAGTACAAAGTTAAAGATATGAATGTATATATCGAGCCTCTTATCAATGAGCTACTAAAGTTATGGGCTGGCATGACTATGCATGACATCTGTAAACCAATCGGGGAGAAGAAATTTAAATTCCATGGAATAATTTTATAGACAATTCATGATGCCCTAGGACTAACACATTTTTGTGGTATGTAGCATTCTTATATTTCTCTTTAATACTATATAATTTTTTAAATATATCATGCTGCATGTTTAATTTTTAAACAATCTCATCGTATAATTGACATTAATCCATTTGTTGCAGGTCTTCAAACAAAGGGTAAATTTTCATGTCCAGTTTGTGGTCCTAAGATGAAGTATCATCATTCAAAAATTTTAGGAAAGGTGGTGTTTGATGAGTATAGGCACCTCCTCCCTAAGAACCATAGGTATCATACTACTGAAAAACATATTTTCAATAGGAAAGAAGAGACTAGTTTAAAACCACGAAGAATGACACCTCACTTATGAAGGTTGGAATATAATAGAAATCGTCAAGCTGGTACACAATTTATTTATGTATCGTATAATATGTAATGTTTTGAATTTTTATTTTAATCATTGAATTTATTTTACTGTATTTGATAATTATTGTTGTGATTTCTTTTATGCTTCATGAAGGCCACCATCATGAAGTTATTAATAATGGGCTTCCATGAGGAATGGAATGTTATCCCACTCAATTCATGAGGTTTACCTACTATGAGGAGCTAAAAATGGCTCATGTGTTTGATACAATTCATATCGGGAAGAATGTGACAGAAACGTTATGGTGAATCATAGATGGTAGGAGGGATAAAGAAAAAATTGTCAAAATGTGTATTGACATTCAAGAAGCCAATCATGCAATGCGAAGTGTGATCCAATCAAATAGATATGGAGACCGAAATAACCTTCCATTATTATTAACAAAGCAACAAAACAATGATGTAAAAGAGGT